>CATOUR010000577.1:0-44679 GCA_951848785.1 Callosobruchus maculatus
CACGAACAGCGGGTTGCCGCCGGTTTTTTTCGTGGATCAGCGTGGCGAGGTCGGTCGTCGCCGCGCTGCGGGTGCGAAAACACCGTCGCCAGCCAGCGCGCCACCGCTTTAACCGAGAGCGCCTGCGGGACAATTTCCGTCGCGCGTTGCGCCGCCTCCGGCAGGCTCGCCAGCTGCTGCTGTAGCGCCGGGTCGGACAACGAATCAATATCGCGGTGCGCCGCCACCACCAGCAGCGGTGATAACGCCGCAGTTCATCAGCAGATGCTTCAGCGTATGCAGGCTGGCGGCGTCGCTCCACTGGAGATCGTCGAGCACCAGCACCAGCGGACAGCCCTGGGAGGCGAAGGTTTTAACCAGCGCCAGCACCATATGGCTAAAGCGCGCCCGGGCATCAATGGAAAACGTATCCGCCGAAAAGCGGGGGTTTACTCTCCAGCAGCAGGCCCAGCTCGGGCACCAGGCTGACCGCCAGCGCTTCATACCCCTCAAGGGCGCGCGAGAGGCGGATTTTCCACTTCGCCACCTCTTCAGCGGGCAGCCCGAGCAGGTGCAGCGTCAGGGTGCGAAACGCCGAGCTTAATACGCCGTAGGGCAACGTCGGCGAAAACTGATCGACCTTGCCCACCGCCAGCAGCACCCTGCGCTGCTGCAGCGTTTTTAGCGCCGTTGCGATGATCGAGGATTTACCGATCCCCGACGGCCCGCCGATCGTCACCAGCTCCGGCACAATGTTTTGCCCCACCCGCTCAAACGCGGCGATAACGTCATTTGCCTGCGGATGCGCCGCAAACAGGGAGTCCGCCAGATGGATCGCCGGCGTCCGGTCCTGCTGGCCGGGCGTAAAGGCGACGATCTCGCCTTCGGAGGTTAACGTCGCCTGACAGCGTCGAAGATCGGCAATCAGCCCGTCGACCGTCTGGTAGCGGTTATCAGGATTCTTCTCCAGCAGCTTGAGGATGATGGTCGACAGCATGCCGGGCACGTCCGGGGCGCATCACGGCGGGAGAAAGTGGCTCAGAGGCAATGTGGTAATGCGCCCAGTTGGTCTGCTCCTCCGCGGCCAGCTCAAACGGCAGGCGTCCGGTCAGCAGCTCATAAAGCACGATGCCCAGGCTGTAGAGATCGCTGCGGCAATCAACGGCGCGCCGGGTGCGGGTGGTGTGCTCCGGAGACATATAGGCGGGCGTACCGCCCGAGACGGCCAGCCGGGTCTGGGAAAAAGCCCCGGAGATACTGCCTGAAAGGCCGAAGCTGCCCAGACGACAGCTGGAATCGTGATGAACGAAGATGGTGCCGGGTTTGATATCGCCGTGGATCAGGTTTTGCAGGTGCATCTGGCGCAGCGGCGCGCAGATCTGGATCGCCAGCTCGATAAACCGCGCGATCCCCGAGATCGCCCTGCCCGCGCGTCGCGCCAGCAGCTCAAAGGAAAACGGGGCATACACCAGCGCGAAGCGCCCCCGGTACTGGGTGGAGGCCACGGCGCGAATGGCCCAGCCGTCCTGGAGATGGTCACGCAGCGCAAACTCATTTTTAAGCAGCCGGGTGGCCCGCTCTTCCTCTTCGTCGCTGACCGCGGTGGCAATTATAAAGGAGCCGCCAGAGTGAGGATGCCGCGCGTGCATCCAGGAGATCCCTCCCTCCTGCGCCAGCACGGTAAAAATCACATCCTCTTTAAGGACAAAAACCCGCCCTTCATGGAAATTTCCCTGGGCGGGCCAGAATGCAGGCAGCTCGTTTTCGTTCATCCGCGATCCTTATTGTCGGCGGGCCAGCTCCCGCTGAATATGATCCAGCAGAATATCGATGTTAATGGGCTTACGCAAAAATGCAGCGGCGCCCATATCAAGAGCGTACCGCTGCATATTTTCATCAGCATGACCGGAGATAAAGAGCACGGGGGGAGGCGGGGCGGCCAGCAGCCGCAGCTTTTCAAACAGCTCCAGGCCGCTCATGCCCCGCAGCTTGATATCGGCGATCACCAGCGACGCGCCGGACAGGGCGAACGGGTGGCTCAGAAACACCTCTGCCGAATCAAACGTATCGGTCGCATACCCTTCCGACTCCAGGAGGTTACTCAGCCCGCTGCGGACAGAACGTTCGTCATCAATGATGGCAATGCGCCACGGCAGCGTCATGCTGTTATTCCTCAGAAAATCATTAAACGTCGCGGTTTTCCTTCACGGGCGCGGAAGGCGCCGTGCCGCTGATTTTTGGCACACACTCGTGGCGAAACCAGGCGAGGGTCAGCGGTTCGCGACTCAGTACCCGACGCCCAACCGGGATCAGCTGTTCGCCGACCAGCATGCCAAACAGGCCAAGCAGGGCGACAACCGGCGGTGCCGGAGAATGGACGTTGAGCAGAGCGTAAAGTACCCCAGCCACCACGCCGCACACCAGCGAAATTATCCAGGCCTTCATGACGACTCTCCTGCCGGATGGTGAACCACCGCCGGAACGCTCGCCACGCTGTCGCGGGCCAGCAGATGGCGCGTCGCCTGTTCACCCGCCAGCATCCCCAGCAGGCCAATCAGCGCCAGCGCGGGCGGCGCGGGAGAGCGTACCTTCAGCGCGGCATACATCAGGCCGATCAGCACGCCTGCCGCAAGGGATATCAACCCTGTACTCATAGTGAACTCCAGAAAGCAGTCAGTGGCAGGCCGGATGAGGGACCAGCCTGCCGCCGGGGCTTAGCGGGCCGGGACCGGCGCTAAGGTACGGTGCTCGCTCTTCTGGCGAGACGGGGATTTGTGCACCATGGTGTAAGCGTAATCAACGCCCATACCGTACGCGCCGGAGTGCTCGCGAACGATATCCATCACCGCGGTGTAGGTCTCTTTACGCGCCCAGTCGCGCTGCCACTCCAGCATCACCTGCTGCCAGGTCACCGGGATCACGCCCGCCTGGATCATACGCTGCATCGCGAAGTCGTGGGCTTCTTTGGAGGTGCCGCCGGACGCGTCCGCCACCATATAAATTTCGTAGTCGCCTTCCAGCATCGCGCACAGGGCGAAGCTGTTGTTGCACACTTCGGTCCACAGGCCGGCAACCACCACCTTCTTCTTGCCGCTGGCCTTCAGCGCGTCGCGCACCTTCTGGTCGTCCCAGGAGTTCATGGAGGTACGCTCCAGGATGTCCTGACCCGGGAACACGTCCAGCAGCTCCGGATAGGTGTTACCGGAGAAGCTTTCGGTCTCTACGGTGGTGATGATGGTCGGGATGTTGAACACTTTGGCCGCTTTCGCCAGCGCCACGGTGTTGTTTTTCAGCACCTGGCGGTCAATAGACTGCACGCCAAACGCCATCTGTGGCTGGTGGTCGATGAAAATAATCTGACAGTTCGCAGGGGTTAACACTTCGAGCTTTGAAGAGGTCATAGCATTTTCCAGTGGTTAAGGGTGAAATCGCCGCGAGCGCCGCGACGATAAAATCACCTTCATCCTGCGGTTTTTCGTCCCTGCGCGTAATTATCTCTTCGTATAGTTAACCTTAGGTATAGTTATACTTTGGTATACCTATCCTATTGTATAACTGGATCTTTGCCGAAACCGGTTCCCATAATCCTGACCATTCCCCTCTCAGTCAGGAGCAGTTATGGTTACCCTCGGTAAAGCCGATCTCATTCTGGTTAACGGCCAGTTTCACACCGTCGATCGCGAGAACCCTGTCGCGGAAGCCGTTGCCGTGCGCGACGGAAAATTTCTGGAAGTGGGTACCGTCGCCGAGGTGATGCAACACCACTGCGACGGCACTAAGGTGGTAGACTTAAAAGGCCACACCGCCATCCCCGGCCTGAACGACTCGCACCTGCACCTGATCCGCGGCGGGCTGAACTACAACCTCGAGCTGCGCTGGGAAGGCGTGCCGTCTCTGGCCGACGCCCTGCGGATGCTGAAAGAGCAGGCCCTGCGCACGCCGTCGCCCCAGTGGGTGCGCGTGGTGGGCGGCTGGACCGAGTTCCAGTTCGCCGAGCGCCGCATGCCGACCCTCGACGAAATCAACAACGCCGCGCCGGACACCCCGGTCTTTATCCTGCACCTGTACGACCGCGCCCTGCTCAACCGTGCCGCGCTGAAGGTGGTCGGCTACACCAGAGACACGCCAAACCCGCCGGGCGGTGAGATCCAGCGCGACGCCAACGGCAACCCGACCGGGATGCTGATTGCCCGTCCGAACGCCATGATCCTCTACGCCACGCTGGCGAAAGGGCCAAAGCTGCCGCTGGAGCAGCAGGTCAACTCCACCCGCCAGTTCATGCGCGAGCTGAACCGACTGGGGCTGACCAGCGCCATCGACGCGGGCGGCGGCTTCCAGAACTACCCGGAAGATTACGAGGTGATTGCCGAGCTGCACGAGAAGAAGCAGATGACCATCCGCATCGCCTACAACCTGTTTACCCAGCGTCCGGGCCACGAGCTGGAAGACTTTGAAAAATGGACCGACATGCTCACGCCGGGCCAGGGAAGCGACTTCTTCCGCCACAACGGCGCGGGCGAGATGCTGGTCTTCTCCGCCGCCGATTTTGAAGACTTCCTCGAGCCGCGCCCGGACCTCGCGCCGGGCATGGAGGACGAGCTGGAGCGCGTGGTGCGCCATCTGGTGGAGCACCGCTGGCCGTTCCGCCTGCACGCCACCTACAACGAATCCATCAGCCGCATGCTGGACGTGTTCGAGAAGGTGAACCGCGACATTCCGTTCAACGGCCTGCACTGGTTCTTCGACCATGCGGAAACCGTCACCCAGGCCAACATCGACCGCATCAAAGCGCTCGGTGGCGGCATTGCCGTGCAGCACCGCATGGCCTTCCAGGGCGAATACTTCGCCGAGCGTTACGGCATCGAAGCCACCCGCCATACGCCGCCGGTGGCGAAAATGCTCGAAACCGGCGTGCCGGTGGGCTTAGGCACCGACGCCACCCGCGTGGCGAGCTACAACCCGTGGACCGCCCTCTACTGGCTGGTCTCCGGCCGCACCGTCGGCGGAATGCAGATGTACGATCACAGCGCCCGTCTGGATCGCGACACCGCCCTGATGCTCTGGACCCAGGGCAGCGCGTGGTTCTCCAGCGAGCAGAACCAGAAGGGGCAGATCAAGGTCGGCCAGCTCGCCGACCTGGCGGTGCTGAGCAAAGACTACTTCCGCGTGCCGGAAGAGGAGATCAAGGGCATCGAGTCCGTTCTCACCGTGGTTAACGGCGACATCGTCTACGCCGCAGGCAGCTTTGGCCCGCTTTCCCCGCCCGCCATTCCGGTCCTGCCCGAGTGGTCTCCGGTGGTGAAGGTGCCGGGCCACTACCGCAGCGCGCCGCCGCAGGCCGCACGCGTGGGCTTGAGTGCGGTTCACCACTGCAGCGGCCCGTGCGGCGTGCACAGCCACCAGCACGATTTTGCCCGCACGTCAGCAATGCCGGTGTCCGACGATAACGCTTTCTGGGGGGCGCTGGGCTGCAGCTGCTTTGCATTCTGATGAAAAACACCTTTACCCCGCCCCGGGTCGACCTGGGGCTGTTCTTCCTGCGCCTGACGGGCAGCCTGCTGCTGCTGTACGTGCACGGCCTGCCGAAGGTGCTGCACTTCAGCGAAGAGCTGACGCGCATTGAGGATCCGTTCGGCTTCGGGCCGTATGCGAGCCTGATCCCGGCGATTGTCGCTGAGGTGATTTGCCCGCTGTTTATCATTGCGGGCGTCTACACCCGCCTGGCGTGCCTGCCGATTATCGCCGTGCTGCTGGTGGCGATGCTGGTGGTACACCCGAACTGGTCGATTGCCGAAGGGCAGTTTGGCTGGCTGCTGCTGATTATCTTCACCACCCTTGCCCTCACCGGGCCGGGCCAGTGGCGCGTGCAGCGTAAGGCTGCAGAGAGGTTCGCATGACCCAGGTTAACGACGTTCGCGACGCCCACGTTGAGCCAGCGCCCGCACCGACGGTTTCCCCTTGGCAGCCGCTGAGCCAGCCGGTGTTCCGCATGCTGTGGATCGCCACGGTGGTCTCTAACGTCGGCTCATGGATGAGCGACGTCGGCGTCAACTGGAGCATGCTGACCCTGAGCGCCGATCCGCTGAATATCGCGCTGGTGCAGGCGGCCAGCAGCCTGCCGATGTTCCTCTTCGCCCTGCCCTCCGGGGTGATGGCGGACATCGTCGACCGACGTAAATACCTGCTCTTCTCCCAGCTGTGGGTGTTCATCGCCGCCGCCGGGCTGGCGGTGCTCTCCTTCACCGGCCACGTCACGCCTGCGGTTCTGCTGGTGACGACGTTTCTGCTGAGCGTGGGGGCGGCGATGAGCTCGCCGCCGTTCCAGGCGGTGGTGCCTGACCTGGTGAGCAAGCCGGAGCTGGGTGCCGCCGTGGCGCTCAACTCGCTCGGGGTGAACATCAGCCGGGCGATTGGCCCTGCGCTGGGCGGTTTTCTGCTGTCGCTGGCCGGGCCGTGGATGGTGTTTGCCCTGAACGCGCTCTCCGTGGTCGGCGTGGCGTGGGTGCTGTGGCGCTGGCGTCCCGCACCGTCCGTGCAGCGTCTGCCGCCGGAGCACTTCTTCTCGGCGGTGCGCTCTGGCATCCGTTACGTGCACGCCGCGCCGGTGCTGCGCAACGTGCTGGTGCGCACGGTGGCCTTCTTCGTTTTTGGCAGCGCGGGCTGGGCCCTGCTGCCGCTGGTGGCACGCCGCGAGCTGGGCTTAGGCCCGGCGGGCTACGGCGTGATGCTGGCGTGCATTGGCCTGGGGGCGATCGCCGGGGCCATCCTGCTGCCGCGCCTGCGCCAGCGGCTGAACGCCGACCGCCTGATGGTGGGCGCCAGCCTGACGTTTGCTCTTACCATGCTGGCGCTGGCGTTCGTACGCCACTTCTGGCTGCTGAACCTGTTTGAGTTTTTCACCGGCTTCGCGTGGATTGCGGTGCTCTCTACCCTCAATCTCGGCGCGCAGCGCAGTGCGGCACGCTGGGTGAAAGCCCGCGCGCTGGCGGTTTATCTGACGGTGTTCTTCGGCTCGATGACCGCCGGCAGCGCCCTCTGGGGACAGATCGCTTCGCAGTTCGGCACCCCGACTTCGCTGGTGGTCGCCACGCTGGGAATGGTGCTGGCAAGCGCGACGGCGTTCCGCTGGAAGCTGGAGAAAGATCCTGATTTAAATCTCGACCTCAGCGGCCAGCCGCTGGACGGCGTGGAGATCGACCTGCCGAACGAGCGCGGCCCGGTGCTGGTGTCGCACGAGTACATCATCGACCCGCACAACGCGAAAGCGTTTTTGCAGGCGGTGCACGAGCTGCGCCGGGTACGCCGCCGCGCCGGGGCAATGAGCTGGGCGGTATACGAGGATATCGAACGCCCCGGACTGTTTATCGAGACCTTCCTGATGGGCTCCTGGATTGAGCATCTGCGCCAGCAGGAGCGCCACACCATGAATGACCTCCTGCTGCAGAGCCGCGTTCTGGCTTTTCATCAGGGCACAACATCACCGGCTATTCGCTACCTGGTTGCACCGGTATAACCATAACCATCACCTGTACAGGAACACACTATGGCAACGTTTAAGGCACAAGACGGCACGCAGATTTACTACAAAGACTGTGGCGCGGGCAAACCGGTTCTCTTCAGCCACGGCTGGCCGCTGGACGGCGACATGTGGGACAGCCAGCTGAACTACCTGGCCGAGCGCGGCTTCCGCGCCATCGCCTTTGACCGTCGCGGCTTTGGCCGCTCGGATCAGCCGTGGAACGGCTACGACTACGACACCTTTGCGTCCGACATTAACGACCTGATTACCACCCTGGACCTGCAGGAGGTGACGCTGGTGGGCTTCTCCATGGGCGGCGGCGACGTGACCCGCTACATCAACAACTACGGCAGCGCGCGCGTGGCCGGTCTGGCGCTGCTGGGCGCGGTGACGCCGATCTTCGGCAAATCAGACTCCTTCCCTCAGGGTGTGGATCAGAGCGTGTTCGACGGCATTCGCGACGGGCTGCGTAAAGATCGCGCCCAGTTCATCAGCGACTTCGCCACGCCGTTCTACGGCACCAACGCCGGGCAGACCGTCTCTGCCGGCGCGCTGACCCAGACGTTGAACATCGCCCTGCTGGCGTCCCTGAAGGGAACCATCGACTGCGTGACCGCGTTCGGCGAAACCGACTTCCGCCCGGATATGGCGAAAATCGACGTGCCGACGCTGGTGATCCACGGCAGCAACGACCAGATCGTGCCGTTTGAAAGCACCGGCAAGCTGGCGGCAGAGATGATCAAAAACGCCACGCTGAAGGTGTACGACAACGCGCCGCACGGCTTCGCGCTGACCCACCAGGACCAGCTCAACGAAGATCTGCTGGCGTTTGTGAAGTCGCTGTAATATCCCGGGGCTGACGCCAGCAGGCGTCAGCCTGAATATGCGCTTCCCGGCATACTAAATTTGAGCGTAGAACTCCCTCTCCCTTGTGACTAGTATTCCTTCATTTCAAAGGGAGACTACATAAGATGAATATCCAGTTTCATAAACGGCTAACCCGAAAGTTTATCTTCGCTATTTTAACATCCTCTTCATTTGTCACAGCCTGTACATTTAGCGTTATATGGTTCTATCTTGCGAATATTGACCGGCTTGATATTTTATACGATGCATTGAGCGTGAGTAGCGCAGTAGGAATCATATTTGGATTTACCCTTGTCTCACTAATTGGCTTCAGCCTTGTCATTTTTATCTCATCTTTCCTTGCTTACTTAATTTACACCGCACATGAGAAAGAGTTTGTTAAATACGAAGGTTTGACACATAGTTTTACCTCAGTCTGTTTTGGTAATAGCTTTGTGATGTGCGTTGTGCTTATCGGAGCGTTCTGCTTACAATTTTTTCTGGATATAAATGGTTTTATCGTTCTTGCCTTAGCGGTAGCCATAATACTGGCCGCATCGTATGGCTTATGCTACAAGCTTATGTTCAACGTTCAGTCATATAAGGATGTTGATAATACGCGTGATGTAAAATATTTGCAGAAAAACGCCGTCAGGAACTGGCTGCCTCTGTTATTGATTGCCCCTGCTTTTACACAAATCTTCCCACTCATTTTTATCGCGGGCCAGCTAGATTTTAACGAAGAAAGTAATACATTATTACAGGTTATCATTTTTCTTGCGCTCTCGGTCGCGATGATTATTGTGGGCATTTTCCCCGGAATGATCCTGATAAACGAGAAGAAAAACAAAAGTATATTGCAAATAATCATTTACACACTAATCATCATTCCTGTCAGCATGCTTGTCCTGACAATGATTTTCCGCCCCACCCCCAATATGGTCATTAACATGACCATGAACCTTTCCGGCATAAGCGACTGGCGCACGCATCAATATTACATAGATACTCATACTCACCCGCCAGCGATGTTTAATGGTTTAACATGGAACACACGTTACTATAAAGATATCCCTTCGAGATTCTTTATCACCGGCGTAAACATTTTCTCGCTTGGAAATATTCAGCTTATTTGCCCTACGCAAATCAATCATGCCAGATCGCTGAGCCTGAAAACTACGCCAGACAATTTTGACGAATATGACCTTCGCATAAAACGATTAAAAAACACCGCTATGAAATGTATCCCGTTTAAGAAAGATGAGATACACCAATGGGATTCGCCTATAGCTGAGCCTGTTTATTTTCAGAAAATAAAATCTACCGGTGATAGCCTTTTATTAAAGTTGCTTCATGATATCAAGTAGCTTGTTAAGAAACGCCCGCAGCGCGGGCGCTACTCAATCAATTCACCGTAAGCGTAGGCTCATGCTTCTGCCCAGGCTGACCGCGTTGCATAACGCCGTGCTCGCGCTCCGCCAGCAGCCGACAAATCTCCGCATGCTTCTCCTCGGTAAAGGTAAAGCGCGACATAAAGCCCATGCGGATCAGCGACCCAATCGCCGGCAGCAGGCAAATCCCGAAGAACAGCCCCGACAGCACGCCTTCGCTCTGGATCTGCGCCTGCGGCACGTAGCCAATCATCGTCAGGAACACGCCGATGAGCCCGCCGCCTACCGCCACCGACATCTTGCCGGTAAAGGTCTGCCCGGAGAAGGTGATCGCCGCGCAGCGCTTGTGGGTGTGGTACTCCGCGTACTCGATGGTGTCGGCAATCATCGACGAGGTAAGGATGTTGGTCATCATCACGAACAGCGTGCTCAGGCCGAGCAGAATAAACAGCATCGTCACCTGCTGATACCCGATGAACCACATCACCACGCGCACCGCCACGTCCAGCCCACAGAGGATCATAAACAGCTTCCGCTTCTGCATCCGGCGCGTCAGCATCGGGGCCACCAGGCACAGCACCGCCGCCACAATCCCCATCACGCCAATCGCCATCTGCAGGCTGCCGTCGCCGAGGTTGTTGATAAAGAAGTAGATATACAGCCCGCCCGCCACGTTGTGGAACACGCAGAAAAAGAACGACAGCAGGACGATAAACAGAGGCTTGTTCTGGCGCAGGTTGTGGAAGGTGTCGCGGATGGTCACCTTTTCCGGGCTCGGCGGCACGCGCTCCTTGATCTGCATAAAGCCGTTAAGCATCAGCGGCAGGCCCACCAGCATCATCACCAGCGCCGCCATAAAGTAGCCTTTATCGTTGCTGTACTGGGCGAAGAATGCCGCCAGCTTCGGGAAGAAGATGTTGGCGCAGGCAATCCCCGCGTTCACCCCCAGCATCGCCGCCGTCACCGCGCGGGTGCGCTGGGCGGAGTCGTTGGTCATCACCGACGACAACGACCAGAACGGGATATCGGAGATGGCGTACAGCGTCCCCCACAGGATGTAGGTCACCCCGGCGTAGAGGATTTTGGTGGTCATGTCCGCTTCGATTTTATAGAACGACAGCAGCGTGACGCCGGTGATCAGCAGCGGCGCGATCAGCAAAAAGTGGCGAAACTTGCCGAACCGGCTGTTAATGGTGTCCATAATGCTGGCAAACAGCGGATCGTGAACCGCATCCCACGCGCGGGCAATCAGGAAGATGGTGCTCGCCGCCAGTGCCGAAATCCCCAGCACGTCGGTGTAAAAATAGTTAATAAACGAGCCCACTAAACCAAAGCTAAAACACTGGCCTAATCCATAGCCAAAATAAGACCACAGCTCGCGAGACGGTATTTTCATTGTCGTTGCCATTGATATATGCCTGCCTGGTTGCCCGGCGGTGGACCGCCGGGTCGATATTATTAGCCTTGTGTCTTCGGAGCGATCTTGCGCAGCTGCTGCATCAGGGCGATTTCACGGCGCGAGAACGGAATGCCGTTCTCCTCGAACACGTCGTGGAACCAGAGGCGGCAGTAGTCCGTGGACTCCTTCATCACCACCGGCCACGGCAGCCACGTCTGGGTTTTGCCGCGCACCAGCCCCCACTGGTACGGCGCGACCTTCGCCGCGTACATCAGCGGGAGCTGCTCCTCGATGGTGCTGCCCACGTGGCGCGCCAGCCATTCGGTGCAGAACAGCGGGCGACCAAGCTGTTGCAGCTGCTGGATAATCGCCGTCATGCGCCCCGTGTGGGTGTAGGCGTGGAAGCTCACCACGTCCGAGAGCGCCAGTGCGGTCTGGTCCAGCGGATGCTGGAAGAACGTTTCGCCCTCCTCTTCCGGCGGCAGACGCCACGCGCAGACGGTGAGCGGCTGGGTCGGATCTTCTTCACGCACCCACTGGAATGCCAGCTTCATGAGTTCGTGAGCGCAGGTCTCCAGCTTCGCGTCGTACTGCACCTCCTGCGTGCCGGTCGCGAAAATGCCGCGGTTGCCCGGCTCGTTATACAGATCCCACAGCAGCACGCGCTTATCGTCGCGGAACTTGCGCACAACGTCGCGGATATAACGCTCAATCTGGGGCCAGCAGTCCGGATCGCACACCTTATCGCGTCCCGGGCTCGCCGCCGCCTGGCTGTTGTGCTTGCCCGGCACCGGGGGCTTTTGCGGGCCGAGGTACGGCTCGTCGCCGGAGAAGCCGCAGTCGTCCATCAGGGTCAGCATGGTGCTGAAGCCGCGACCGTCGGCAATCGTCAAAAAGCGGTCGATGCGCGCCATCAGCCCGTCGCGGTCATGCTCCCAGACGATAAACGGCAGGTTGATGCGCAGGGTGTTGTAGCCCGCCTCCGCCGCCCAGCCCAGCTCGCGCTCAATGGTGGAGGCATCGAAGGTCTCTACCTGCCAGATATCGGTCCAGTTCACCGCCGTCGACGGCAGATAGTTAAACCCGCACAGCCAGCCTTTTTGCTGATACCACGCCTGTGCCTGCTCCCTGCTCCACTGCTCTTTCATTACGCGTCCTCTTGCTGATAATATTTAGCTAATAAATATTAGTTGCGGGATAAATGCGCAAATCACGGCGCTCAGAAAAGCGACGGCACTCACAAAGTTCACGCTTCGATGAATGAGAAACGTGATCGACGGCGCTAAAGCGTGCGGTTAGGGTATGATGCGAAGTCGCGAAAGGGAGAGGACGGATGAAGCGAAAAACGAAGGTAACGATGAACGATATTGCGCGGGCGGCGGGCGTGTCACAGGCGACGGTATCGCTGGTGCTTAACCAGTCCCGCAATATCAAGCTCAGCGACGACACCCGCCAGCGGGTGATTAACGTGGCCACCGAGCTCGGCTACGACCGCCTCCCCGCCGTTCACGCCCCGCGCAACCAGGAAGAGATCGCCCTGCTGGTCAGCTCCATGCAGAGCTTCGACCCGTTTATCGACGCCATCAGCCAGGCGCGGGAAGCGGCGTGGCGCAACGAGACCCTGCTCACCGTCTACGACTACGGCGACGATATCGAGCTGGCGCTGAACATCATCCGCCAGCTGGAGAAGCGCAACTGCATCGGGATTATTCTCGCCTCTCCGGTCACCACGCTGGTGGACATGACGGCGTTCCAGGACTGCACCCGCATCCCGCTGGTGCTGCTCAACCAGCGCGACCCCGGCTCGCCGCTGCTGCCGTCGTTTATCCCGGACGACTACGCCAACGCCTTCCAGGTGACTAAACACCTCATCGCCTGCGGGGCCACGCGCATCGCCCACATCACCGGCGAGAGCTGGATGGAGGCCTCCCGCCAGCGTCTGGCGGGCTACCGGGCGGCGCTGCAGCAGGCCGGACTCGCGTGCGACGACGACCTGGTGCGGCAGACCAACTGGCAGTTCAGCGAGTCCTTTACCGCAACGGCTTCCCTGCTGGAACTGGCCGAGCGCCCGGACGCCATCTTCTGCGCCAGCGACTGGCTGGCGATTGGCTGCTATCAGGCGCTGGCGGTGAACGGCGTGCGTATCCCGCAGGATATGCTGCTGGCGGGCTACGACGACCAGAAGATCTCCGAACAGCTCACCCCGCCGCTGACCAGTATCCAGCTGCCCTACAGCGAGCTGGGACGGCTGGCGGTGGAGTACCTGTGCAATCAGGAAGATGCCGCCACGCACGTGACGCTGGCGGGCAGGCTGAAGGTGCGCGCCTCAAGCCCCGTCTGAGGTAAATACCATGCCCGCGTAGGGCTTCTCGCGACACGCCGCCAGCCGCGCGGCGAGGCT
The DNA here is from genome assembly GCA_951848785.1 of Callosobruchus maculatus. NCBI lineage: Eukaryota > Metazoa > Arthropoda > Insecta > Coleoptera > Chrysomelidae > Callosobruchus > Callosobruchus maculatus. Next base: position 13,536 of record CATOUR010000577.1, read on the forward strand.
GCCCACGTGCAGCTCCAGCTTGTGCCCGTCCGGGTCGAGAAAATAGAACGACGCCCCCTCGCTTTTGTTCTGCTTCCAGACGGTGACGCCCGCCTGCTCGAGCCTTTGCGAGAACGGTTCAAAATCCTCTTCCGCCACGGTAAACGCGTAGTGGGTGTAGTCGCTCTCCTGCGGCGGCACGTTCCTGCGCGCCTCGTCGTACGACAGGCAGACCCACAGATCGCCGCAGGTGAGATAGGCCCCGGTATTCCAGCGGGCGTGCAGGGTCAGGCCCAGCAGCTCGTGCCAGAAGGTGACGCTTTTTTGCAGGTCGCTGACCGCGAGGGTCAGGTGGTTGAGTGATTGCAGCATGACGTGCCCTTTTGTTTTTCGCGCCGGACGTGGTACGGTAAAGAGATGAACATAAACCACGCCGTGCTCACCGTAAACCGCTGGTGGCTGCCTTCTTAAAGGCGGCACGGAGTAGTTTTCCCCATTTTCAGATAGCCGCCGAAAGGCGGCTTTCTCACATCTAAGACCCCTTTCGGCATTACAACGTTAAGGAGTCTTTATGAACCCGCAAACTATCCTCACCGGCGATCGCCCAACCGGCCCGCTGCACCTTGGACACTTCGTCGGATCGCTGCGCCAGCGCGTGGCGCTGCAGCAGACGCACAGCCAGTTTGTGCTGATTGCCGACCTGCAGGGGCTGACCGACAACGGCAGCAACCCGCAGAAGATCCGTGACAACATCCCCGAAGTGCTGGCCGACTACCTCGCCGCCGGCATCGACCCGAACCTGACCACAATCTGCCTGCAGTCCGCCCTACCCGCCCTCGCCGAGCTGACGATGCTGTATATGAACATCGTCACCGTCGCCCGCGTGGAGCGTAACCCGACGGTGAAAAACGAGATTGCGCAGAAGGGCTTCGCCCGCTCGCTGCCGGTCGGGTTTATGGCCTACCCCATCAGCCAGGCGGCGGACATCACCGCGTTCAAGGCCGAGTTCGTGCCCGTCGGCGACGACCAGCTGCCGATGATTGAGCAGGCCAACGAGATTGTGCACAAGATGAACAGCCTGTTGCCCGCTCCGGTGCTGCGCCACTGTAAGGCGATGCTGAGCGACACCAGCCGCCTGCCCGGCATCGACGGCAGCGCCAAAATGTCGAAATCGCTCGGCAACACGCTGCACCTGTCGGCCAGCGAAGAGACCATTCATCGCGCGGTGAGCGCCATGTACACCGACCCGAACCACCTGAAGGTGAGCGACCCGGGGCAGATTGAGGGGAACGTAGTGTTTACGTATCTCGACGCGTTTCATCCTGATAAGGACAAAGTGGCGGCGATGAAGGCGCATTATCAGGCGGGCGGGCTGGGTGACCGGGCGTGCAAGAACGAGCTGGAGGCGTGCCTGCAGGAGCTGATTGCGCCGATGCGGGAGCGGCGGGCGATGTATATGCGTGACAGGGGCGAGCTGATGGCGATGCTGAAGCGCGGCACGGAGCGGGCGCAGGGGGTGACGCAGGCGACGTTGCGGGAGGTGAAGGTTGGGCTGGGGGTGCCGGTGTTTTGAATAGATGAAGTGAATGAGGCTGGGCGGCGGAGTGCGTGGTGTTAGCACAAAGCCGCTTATTATCTCATTTAATATAATATTAATTCCGCCAATAATTCTTAATTCGTCGTTTAGATATAATTAATTGCTTTATCTATATTAATATCACATTGATATTACACTTTATAATACATTTAAAGGGATACTATGGCTGATGTAGAAGATATAGCCCGGAGATTATGCAACATAATCGCTTCTCCTGATACAGTAACTGGGCTTATAAATGGAGGGCTATCTGTATCGCTAGATTATGGATATCTAGTTTATGGAATCTTTGACACGGATACCAGGTATGCTCGTGAAACTCAACGTATAAGAATGATGACTGCCATAAAAAACGACATTTTGAATTACGAGAACATTGTCAATGCAGTTAAAATTATTTTTAAAGAATTCAATAGATATTTAACCGAGGATGAGCAGGATAAAATATACAGATCTGTAATGACTTCAATTGCAGGTAGAATATCAACCAATATTATTGCATCAACAATCGCAAAGCATGTTATTGAAAGAACGTCCTTCACGTTTGTTGTTTTCAAAGGGAAAAATAACCCAATCACGGCACTGAGCACACTCCTTTTGTTTGGGGGAATGGCTGAACGATCAATAAGAACATCTGACAGACTCAAAGCAGAAGCCCCAGAAGTATATCAACTTCTGAGACCAAGAGACTATGACTTAGAGCCTATCTCAATAGGACTTTATTCCAGACAATAAGACCACAGGCAAAATGCAACATGGCCTCGTAATTTTCAGTCTTCTTTTCCCATCGTGTCAGAACCCGGCGAAAGCGATTCATCCAGCTATGAGTTCTTTCGACAACCCAGCGATGGGCTTTGAAGTCCGTGTTTTTACTGGCATCTGACTCTTCTTTACGGGACTGGATATGCGGCTCGTAGCGGCGGCTCTGCAGATATGTTTTCAGCCAGCCTGCATCGTAACCTTTGTCCAGGCAGAGTCTGAGTTTTTGCCCCGGACGCCCCGTCTGAAGGGCATCGAGCGTATCCGCAACCAGTTTGATGTCGTGCGTGTTCGCTGCTGAGACAACCAGCGACAGAGGAAGCCCGCAGGCGTCCGTCAAAAGGCTGCGCTTTACGCCTTGTTTCCCTCTGTCAGTGGGGTTACGGCCTGTTTTTTTGTTCCTGACAGCGGCGATTTGGTGATACAGCCGTCCATTGACAGCCAGGACCAGTCAATGCTGTCCAGATGCCCGCAGGCAAGCAAACCGTTCTGCCAGAAGCGCTCGAAGACTCCGGCATCGCGCCATTCCTGAAAGCGCCGGTGTGCAGAACTCGATGAACATATCCCGGTGGCGTTCAGGGCGTTCCACTGGCAACCGGTCCTGAGAACGAAGAATATGGCGTCCATGGCAGCGCGGTTATCAACGCGTTTCCGGTGCGTACCGAGTGGATGGCAGGTTTTGTGCTCAGGGATAAGCGGTGCCATTTTTTCCCAAAGTTCATCGCTGATCCGCCATTTGCTGCCTGTCATCTTTTCACCTTCAGAAATTATCAGTTACGACATTCTGACAATCCCTTCTGGGATAGGTTCTTACTTTATTTTCTGTTCGCTGATGCCGTCCAGCCTTTCGTAGATGCTATCCATGCAGGTTATTCAGAAGGAAAACCTGTATTTAATCAAATCATGAAGAAAGTTAATGAAAAACTAACTGCACACACTACGGCAGGCGCGTATGAGTAAGTTTATCGCCACAATTATAAACCTGCTTCTTTGCTCATATTTAGTTTTAGCCTATATCCTTAGCTGGGTTGAATTCGAAACCTGGCATGATAAAACAATCGCCTTTTGCATCATTACCCTAAGTGCCTACCTTATTTCATTAGTAATGAATAAATTACTGCCAGGAAAGATACATATTTTTGGCGGGATCCTGGATGTGTTATCAGGTCCCTTACTTATCATCGGTGCATTTGCTTGTATAGCTGTCCTTGAACCATGGCCTCTGAAAGTTATTGGCTTATTCATATGGGTCGTGGCGATGTTGCGCCTACCTTCTTTTGTAAAAATAGATGAGGAATAATCATGTCAAATCCAGCATATCTTTGGTTAACCGATGCTAATGGCTCACCAGTCGTAGGAGGTTCCATGGTGTCCGGTCGGCTAGGCGCTATTGAATTAAAGGCGGTCGCTCATCACCTCACCATTCCTGTGAGTGGAAATACAGGCCGACTAACAGGAACTCGTGTACATACACCGATTGCCGTTCAGAAAGAGTTTGATAAAACAACACCCGTTCTCTTCAGGGCACTATGTGAAAATCAAACATTAAAATCGGCTACGATAAAAATGTATCAAATTGATGATGCAGGAATCGAGAGAGAATATTTCAACATTATCCTGGAGAATGTAAAAATCACGGGCATTACGCCAAATCTGTTCCCGGGTTCTGGAACAGGAACGCATACAGAGACGATCGAGCTAAGATATGAGGCAATCACCTGGAAACACTGTGACGGGAATATAATTTACAGAGATGCCTGGAATCATATGGCAATAGCTTAAATCGACTCATAATTTCGCGGGCCGATATAACTTTGTTCTTGTTGGTCCGCACAAGCGGAGCGCTGCCGGGAAGAGCTAGCGATTATTTCCATCGCTTTAAAGGAGAACATCTTTATGGAACCCACTCTCTCACAAGTCATTGAGGTTGTTCGGAACTCCTCAGGCGAGCACCGTAAACCTATTGATAGCAACACCTGGATTGAGGCCGATTTGCATATTTGCGGTATGGATGGCGAAGACCTACTGGAAGACTGCGAAAAAGCGTTTGGCGTTCAGCTTGCCACAGAAGAAGATGGCTATAGGAAAACGTTCTCTCTTGCTGATAACGAGTATCTGTTTACGGGTGAAGGCATAGATTTTTTTGGCATCTGTCGGTTTATACGCTGGGTACGTGGCATACCCGAACCTGTGATACGCGATTTAACCGTTGGCGAACTTCATACTGTACTGGTTAAGGCTGTGAAAGAACAGGTAAAGCACGAGTGATTTTTACTTAAAACGGGCATGGGATGACATGCCCGTATCGTTTTATTGCTCCAGGAATAGAAGGCAGGAGGCCAGAACTACTCAGGCATCGCTTGCCCGATTCCCCGCTTCACAACGGGTATATCCCCGGTATCATTTAGCGCTCCCGGAAACGTCTTCAGCCACTGCGCGACTTTCTGCTTATTTATATTCACCACGCTCATCCCTTCCAGGCATCCCCATAATTCTCTTGTATGCTGCGGCGTAATCACAATGCAGTCTTTCATGGCACGGATTTTCACCGGCATACCGTTGATAAAGCCTGCACGGGTTAACCATTCGCCGCCCAGAAGAAGGTATTTCATGTCTATGCGTGCATACAGTTCGCAACAGGCTGCACTGTCCTGCGGCGTTTCCGCGCGGGGATGGACGGGCGCCACGTTGGGCGGGTTGCCGTGCAGACGGCGGGCGCTGTTTTTGCGCACCAGTTCGCGGTTTTCAATCATGCCGGTGAAAGCGTCTGATTCTGTTTTGCAAACAGTAAACTCTGGCTTAAAATTCGTCGCAGCCATATACAACTCCTATCAAGTTGGTTGTGGTTAGCGGTATGGGGGTGTTGCAGCACCTTCATATCGCGAATTCTTCGTTAAATATTCTTTGATACTTCCTTTGCCGTTCGGCGTAATTTCTGATGCTCATTATACAGGGCTGAATATAAATACAGCGGTTTTGTGCGGGGTAAATCTGGAATTTGCGAGGGGGATTCAGGAAATAGGGTTGGGTGCGGTAAGGTCATGTTTTTGTTGATTACGGGTTGATTGGTCCGGGTTTTGCGAGCATCATCGCAATTATTTACCTTCTTCCGTAACGCGATGGCTTCCAGCAAAACTCTCGAGCAGGCAATTGCCAACATCACTATCTGGCGCAAAGGCGAACAGCGTGCGCCACATAAGCCTTTATTGCTTCTGTACGTGCTGGCGAACTATCAGCAGGGGCATGCGCGACTGTTTGATTATGGTACTGAGGTCCACGAACAGTTGCTTAGCCTGCTAGAACGCTTTGGCCCACAGAGGAAGGCGCATTACCCAAATATGCCCTTCTGGCGGCTCAAAGGGGACGGTTTTTGGGATCTGAAGAATACAGAGTTTTGTTCAACCACTGGCAGTAAGCAGCCGCCCGTTAAAGAACTTGTGGAACATAACGTCGCAGGCGGGTTTGATGAAGAACACTTTGCGCTGCTGAATAAGAACAAAAATCTGATCGGCTCGCTGGCGCAGCAGATCCTTGAAGCGCATTTTCCGGAAAGCATTCAGGAAGAGATCGCAGATGAGATGGGATTTGATATCCACCAGATCCGTAAGGTTCGCGATCCGCTGTTCCGCCAGCAGGTGTTGCGTGCTTATAACTATGAGTGCGCAATCTGCGGATTCAACATGCGGCATGATAACGCCTCTGTTGGACTTGAAGCTGCGCATATTAAGTGGAAGCAGTTTGGCGGACCGTGTGAGATCCCGAACGGACTAGCGCTGTGCGCGATTCATCATAAGGCGTTTGATAAGGGGTCAATTGGGCTGGATGAGAGTATGCGGGTGCTGGTGTCCGAGGCGGTGAATGGGGGCGGGATTGTTGGGCGGCTGTTCTGGGATTTTGCCGGGAAGCAGATTGCGTTGCCGATGGTGAAAGGGAATTATCCTGGGGAGGGGTTTGTGGAGTGGCATCGGAGAGAGGTATTTAGAGGATGAGTGCGAAGGCCGGACTCGAACATATCAATTATCCCGTTGTATTTAAGGCCATTTTATCAAAATCATTATTGAAGTACCATCATTAATACCATCATAGGTATTGTTCTCCTTTGGCAACAGTTCTTTGATATCGAAATACTTTAACGAACTTTTTATGACATCATACTTTGAAGAAAAAATCACATACTGATTTTCATCCAGTACATCTTGCAAGACAAGGTATAAAACAGGGACTACGATTAAAAATAGCAAAGTCATTCACTAAATGAATTCAAAATCAGTGATGTTCTTATCTGCAAGAATATAATATATTTAAAAGATTATAAGCAATATATAAATAATAATATAGTTTTCAAAAAACACACATGAATTAGAAGTTAAATACATTAATTAAAGAAAAAAAATAAGCAAGAATTTTGTTTTTAAATAACTCATGTAAACGCATCGTTTATTTATATTAAAGGAACATGATGAAATCCAATCTAAATTTAAATAGCTACATTACAAACGAATAGAAAAAGAAGCATTTTCCATGTTAAACTACTATCTTGGTGAAGACAGGGGGTATAGCCTTCTGCGGTAGCCTACGCTCTTCGAATGCAAAGCAAGAAAATAACCTTTATAATCAAATCGTTATGCAATGCGCTTGTAGAGCAAAGGTATCTTAAACGAATAGGTTTAACAGTTAAAGCCTCTTTACATAGGCTGAACAAGGGCAGGACTTGAAAATGATAAAATTGGGGTATGTTTAAAATTATGAATGCCCATAGTTTAGAGATGAGAAAAGAGTTAGGAGCATATTATACTCCAAGTGCTCTTAGTCAAGTGATGTCAGATTGGGCAATTAGAAGACCAACTGATAAAATACTTGAGCCAAGTTTTGGAGGCTGTGGCTTTTTAGAAAGCTGTGAAAAGAGCCTCATGGAAATAGGCTGCATAAACCCAATGGAAAATTTATTTGGGGTTGATGTAGACCAAAAAGCCTTTGATACTCTCAAAAAAAAATATGGGCATTTATTAATAAAAAAACATTTCATTTTAAGTGATTTCATTAACGTATTTCCAAAAGATTTTGGCATTGAAGATTTTGAGGTTATCATTGGGAACCCTCCTTATATCTCTATGCATAATATGAGTTATGAACAAAGGAAGTCCTGTGAAAAAGTTTTTGCTGACTCACCTTTTAAAACAAAAACATTAGGACGCAATGCAAGTCTTTGGGGTTTTTTCTTACTCCATGCATTAAGCTTCATTCGAGAAAATGGACGAATAGCGTGGGTATTACCGAGTAGTTTTTTAAATGCCTATTATGCGAAAGAGCTTATAAGAATTTACAAAAATCATTTTAACCATCTAAAAATAATAAAGATAAATGAAAGGCTTTTCAAAAATGAAGGTGCCGATGAAATGTCAGTACTTTTTTTATGCGATGAGTTTCACAGGACACCTATCAATAATGGATACGTTTCAATTGGATTTGCTGACACATTAAATGAACTAACCAGCATAATGACTGGAACTAAAGAAAACAAATTAAATAGCTCTGAAAATTACAAATATAATATATTAGATATTGACACATTAAATGTGATATCGTCTATAACAGAACATAAGTACAGTTTAAAAATACAGGATATTGCTGATATAAAGATTGGGATGGTAACCGGCATGAACAACTTCTTTATATTGGATCAAAATCAAATTTTAAAACATAATTTAGACAATAAACATTTTAGACCAGTTATTTCACGATTTTCACATTTGAAGGGAATTCACCACACATTAAAAAGACATACGAAGTTAATTGCAGACAATAAAAAAGGATTGCTATTACACGTCAGTCCAGATGATTTATATGAAAAACATAGTACGTTGAGAAAATATTTATCACAAGTTGATAGAAAAGAACGAGTCAAAAACCGCACATTCAAAAAACGAAAAAAGTGGTTTCAACCAGATGATGGTATTTACCCAGACGCATTTTTTTCATATATGGTTCATGAGTTTCCCAGAATGATATTAAATAAAGGGAAAGTTAACTGCACTAACTCAATACATCGTATCTTTTTCAAAGATATAGCATCTAATAAATTAAAAAAAGCATGTTGCATATCTCTTTTATCAACATTTTCACAACTTTCTGCCGAACTTGAAGGTCGGTCATATGGCTCAGGTGTGCTAAAAATAGAGCCTACCGCAGGAAAGAACATATCATTCTTAATTAAAGATGATTTAATACACGAGTTAAGCAACTTAAGTAAAGAAATAGATCAATTGCTTTTAAATAATGAAACAAGCAATGCCACTGCTTTAGTTGATAAGTTTTTTGTTGATAAGGGACTAATTAGCTTAGATGAATTGAAAAGTCTTAAAAAAGGGTTATTCAGATTAAGAAAAGATCGATATAAAGGGGTCAAAAATTATGAGTGAAGATATTCTTTTTTTGAAGGATAAGATGAAAGCCCTCCTGGATAATGAGGCTCTCGATTATGATAAAGTATTAGAAACAGCAGTAAAAATCACCGAAAAAGACAACAACAATATTAGATTTTCTGTAGATGCGAATTTAGTTAGAAGATTAGGTGAGCAGTTAGTCGCTAAAAAAACTACTGCTGTCAGTGAATTGGTGAAAAATGCTTATGACGCAGATTCGACATTAGTAAATGTATATTTCGAATTGAACGAAGCAAATCCTCGAATAGTCATATTCGATGACGGCACAGGTATGTCAAAGGAAGATATTATCAATGGATTCATGCGAATAAGCACAAGTGAAAAAGAAGATAACTCTGTTTCAGAACGATATCAGAGACTAAGAGCAGGTAGAAAAGGTATTGGGCGTTTTTCTACACAGCGATTGGGAAATTATTTAAAAATAATTACTAAGCAAGAAAATGAAGAGTTAGGATATTTAATAGAAATTAACTGGCAGCAGTTTTCAAAAAAGAAAAATATATCCTTCATTGCTAACACTATCTCAAAAATCGATGTGGATTTCATTCATGGAACAAAAATAATAATAGAAGATCTGAATGATAAAGATTGGTCTGATGGGAACATAAAAACGGCTTATAAATATATTAAGAGCATTATAAATATTGCCCCAAGCGAGACAGATCCAGGTTTCCAAGTAAAGTTCTATTATAAAAATACCAATGGCTATGAATTAGTTGCAGATGAGAAAACTGAAATTTTTTCTGATAGTGATGCTCATATTACAGCAACACTTGAAAATGGAAATGCTGTAGTGAGAGTTAGCAGTGAAACCCTTGGCATAAAAAATGAAAGCATAGATGTATGGTATGATGAAAAAAATAACATACGAAAATTCTCACATATAAACTCTCCAGTAAAGCTTGATGCATACTATTTCTCATTAGCAACAGTTAACTCCAGAAAACAAGCGGCATATTTACGTGAAAATGGCGGAATAAAAATCTATCGAAATGGATTCAAGGTTTCTCCTTATGGAGAGCAGTATGATGACTGGACGGCTCTTGATGACTCGGTTCGAAGGAGAAAGATATTACCCCCTCATGGTAATCAAAACTTCTTTGGACACGTCAAAGTTGAAGACCTAAATGGAATAGACTTTGAAGAAACGTCCTCAAGGGAAGGTCTGATTCATACCGATGCCTTTCAAGAACTTCGTCTCTTTGTATATAAAGCACTGACGGCTGCGGTAATAAGAATTAGTGAAGCCAGAAATATAAAAATAAATCCAAATGACCGTAGCTATGTTAAAGAAACTAAACCAACAATATCAGTCAAAGATAAATTAAATATTGTATCTGAAACGATAAGCTCGGTTAGTAAATTGGTAGATGCAGCAACATCTGTTGATGACGTTTCAAGTGATGGTGTCATTAATAACATTGAAGATAAAAGTATAAGAAACAAAATTATTGAAGATCTCCATGAAGCCGCAGATGAGCTAAAACAAGCGAGTGTGATATCTCAATCTTTAATCGATGAAATTGAGCTTCTTAGAGTGCTTGGAGCTATGGGTCTTGCTATTGGTGAGTTTACACACGAAATAAATTTATCAATAACAAGTTTGAGTATTAACGTTCAAAACCTTAAACAGTCTAAATTATTAGAGGAAGATAGAGACTCTGCTCTAAATAGCCTTGAAAATAATATTGCAACATTAAAATCATTTACTAAATTTTTTGACAGTACTATACGTGAGAATGTAAACAGAAATAAGAAAGTTATTGAGATAAGAGACTCTATTGAGCCATTTTATGAATCGATGAAACCAATAATAGAACGCAAAGGAATTCAGTTTGCAATACATTATGAAGGTTATGAACTTTTTACGAAGCCGATTCATGTTTCAGAGCTATATTCTGTATTTATAAATCTCTTTACGAATGCATATAAAGCAATACTTCGTTCTGGAACAAATCCACGAAAAATGTCTTTAACTGCGAAAAAAGATAGTGAAGATATAATTATCCGATTCGAAGATAGCGGTGATGGAATTGAACCTGCAAATAGAGAAAGAGTTTTTGAGCCTTTCTATACAACAAGTACACCATCAGGACCTTTTGAAAGTGATGATTTATCATTAAAAGGAATGGGATTGGGGTTATCAATCGTACGTGATCTCGTTGAATCCATGTCTGCAGAAATATCTATAGTTGATGCATCCGATGGTTTTACAACGTGCTTTGAGTTGAGAATTCCAAAAGCTGATGATAAGGAAATACCAGATGACATCTATTAACCTACTTTATATCGATGATGATCAGCCTCAGCAAGTAAAGGGTTTAATTGAAGCAATAATCAGTAAAGCGAGTTTTGATTTAAAAATCACTCATAAACCGCCGACTAAAATGAGTGAAATAGCCATAGAGTTAAGACAAGGTTATGATGGTATCATCATAGATCAAAAACTTGACAGCTTTGTTGAGGGAGTAGAACCAGTTGATTACTTTGGTGCCGCGTTAGCACAAAATTTACGAACACTCATGGCGGGTAAGTCAGATAATATATCTTATAAGCCAATAATTTTACTCTCTCTCGAAAGCTTATTAATTGAATATTATAATCCCGATTCAAGCTCGCATGATCTATTTGATTTAGTTTTGAGTAAAAGCATATTAGAACAACCAGAATTGTTAGAAAAAAAAGTTCACTTAATAAAATCTATTGTGAATGCTTACAAACGTGCGCATTCGGAAGACTCGTTATATCAATTGCTTTCTCTGAGCAGTAATTATTCATTGCTTGATAAAAGATTTGAAATATATATTTCTCAGTATGATAAAGATATACATAAGCTCGTCACATCCATACACTCCACACTTCTGAGAAGTAGTGGCATGTTAGTTTCTGAGATAACTTTGGCAACCAGACTGGGTATTAATATTGAAGAATCGCCAGACTGGCACCAAGTAATTGGGCACATTGAGGAATATAAATACAATGGCATATTCTCTGATTATTATAAAAGATGGTGGTGGGCAGATGTAGAGTTGTGGATAAATAAAAAGCTTAACTGCCCAATAATTAAAGGATTAACCTCAGAAAAAAGAGTGGAGATCATCAAAGAAAAACTTGGCTTAGAACGATTGATGCCAATTCATAGCGTACATCCAGGCCAAAGCACCAAGTTTTGGGTTAATTGTATCATCAGTAAAGAACCTCTTGATACAATAGATGCTCTTCGTGCATCATCTATGGAATTAAAACCTTGGGAAGATGATAAATACCTTTCAATTAAAACAGTGTTAGAGAGACGGGCCGAAAAATATAAAGTACATCCAGAAGATAGAACAAAATTGGATCGAATTCGGGCGAGGTTTAAATTATAATGAACAATAATACAACTTTGTTAGACGATATGTGTAGGCTCAGGGACTTTTTATATGATAGCCGCATATGCCCAGATGTTAATCCTCTCAACCGTTTAATCAGTAAACTTAATGCAAATCTCCACTCCGAAACAGGGGAGGACTTTGAATACTCTTTAGACGATTTAGTATTTTATCTTAGCGAAAAATCTGGAACAATTTGTCCGACCCAAATTACACCTAAAGAAAACCCTATTGAAATACATTTGGAACTTATATTAAAAAGTGAAGGCCCTTATGAATTTTCGAAGATTAAAGAACTTTCAGGGCAATTACGACTTAAAGCTGAGTGGATCAATGACACAACAGAAAAAATTGAGATAAAAACATCACATAGTGCTTGGCATTTTGATTATCATGTTCCTCAAATGGGGGATGGCGTAAATTCATTTACTCATCCTCAATTCCATTTACAAAATGGAGGAAACAGGCTGACTGATAATTTAAATGACTATGGAGAGTTAATGATTCTTGATGCTCCAAGACTACCTTTACCTCCTATGGATGTGATATTAGCCATTGACTTTATTATTTCAAATTTCTTTGGTTCTATTTGGCAACAAGCATTATGTGATTCTGAATACATTGATGTAGTTAAAAGAGCACAAAAAGCATGGTGGAAACCTTATTATGAAGGTATAAGTCAACACTGGTCTGGCAATGGCTCAGGAATATCCAATATCCTAATTCCAAACCTTCTGTAGTGTATCAACATCTGTTAACCATCTCCAATTACGAATAGCAATATTTATATAAAACTAATTTTTTATTTTAAACAACTTCAGCAAGGGCTAACTCTCAGCATCTCCTTCGGTGATACTTTGAGTTGCTCCTTGTTTTTTCGCCCTTTGGTTGAAAAAATTAAAAGCAAAACCAACCCTATACATTGACTTTTTCAGCATCTATCATATAAATAAAATAAGCATAATGGACATGCTTATTTTACTTTACTATATGAAAGGAGTTCATATGAATGATAGGAATCATACTTTTAATAAGTTCGAGCCATTCAGAAGTTGTAGCTATGAAAATTTTACTTCTGCTAAAACACTCTCCCAGCAGACACGTTCTCATTGTATTAGTATCAGATTAAATGATGCCGAGTTATCTTACGTTGATGGCTTACGAGAAGATCTCAACCGTGCTGTTTGGATACGTATGTCAGCATTGAATCGTCTCCCTCCCAAAATTCCTGAAATAAATCTAATTGTCTGGAAAGACCTTGCCAAAGCATCTCAGAATCTGAACAACCTCGTTCAGCATCTCAACACTAAATCACACAATAGTCCTTTTACTATCACCGAAATTTATACGGTACAAAAAAGAATAAAAGCACTAAGAGATGCCCTTCTGTCAGCAAATCGATCTGTCAGTGATAAATAATGAAAGGGATGCAAAAAATCCGCAGAGGAAAGAGTTTTGCTGGCGTCGTCCTCTATGCGTTAAAGCCCGGTTCTCATCATAAAAAAGACCCTATCGTGATCGGTGGAAATATAACGATAGTTGGCAATGCCGCTAAAGATCTGATCGCTGAATTTGATAGCACCAAACAGCTTCGCCCTGACGTGCAAAAGGCTGTTTGGCACAACTCGCTTCGCTTACCTAAAGGTGAATCACTAACGGCTAAACAGTGGTCTGAAATAGCAGATGATTACATGTCCCGCATGGGCTTCTCTGAAACGCATCTCAGATGCTACGTCCTACATGACGACGAAGATGGCCAGCACATCCATATCATCGCCAGCAGAGTGTCTCTGGATGCCGGAAAGCTCTACCTCGGCAGGAATGAGAACCTGGCAAGCACGAGAATAATTCAGCAACTTGAAAGAGATTACAATCTGACAAGAACCAAAGGGCCAGGAGCTAAAGCATCTACATCTTCTCTTTCCTCTAAACCGAAACGTAAAAAATCACGTAATGAGGCTATGTTAGAGGAGAGAACTGGTGAACCATGCCCTAAATCCATCATCCAAAGGGCTATAGATTCGATAACATTAAATCCTATAGCAATTGATGACTTCGTTGAAAAGCTGAATAGCATAGGGATTACGGCGAAAAGCAACATTTCTTCAACTGGCAAGATGAATGGATTTTCCTTTGAATGCAAAGGTGTTGTGTTCAAAGCTTCCCAGCTTGGCAAGAAGTATAGTTGGAAGAACCTGGAATCAATGATTTCAATGAATTACAACTCACACATTGGAGTTGAAAAACCTGTCATCCCTGAACCTGCTGCCCATCGCAGCAACGAAGCTGTCATACCTATAGTGGAAGACTATTCTGATGAAAAGATTTACTCTGAGATAAGCGTACCCTTACCAAGACCTGACACAGCGCCCACAAAACCTACAAGCATGACAATGCGTTGGATCGCAACCATACCTTATCTTGTGAGTGTTATTAGCGCACTTAAAACGATGCGTATCCCCTTTCTAAAGGCGTTCAATGGCCCAAGGAAGTTCTTTTCCGTGTCCATGATTCACCTGTCCTCTGTAAGCCTGAAACAGACCAAAACGAATAATTTCAAACCAAAAAGTTCCCACCAAAAAGCCCACAAGCCCCTACTCCCCTGATTTCTCCACAGACAAACGATCGTTATAATCGATCGATTTATTTATATTGATAGTCAATAACAATCAATAGGTAAATAATCGATCGGTACAAGCAATTTGCTATGTCCTTAGAAGTGTTCAAAATGTACTTTCATGCATAAATCGGATAATAGGTTGATTTTACTAGCCTATTTTTCTATCCACGTATCGAACATGCAGGGACTGAAGTATGAGATATCTCATGATGAAGCGTGTAATGTTAGCAATCCTTCTTCCGTTTATTGTTGGATGTTTATTTGGTGCTAAAGCATTATCAGAGTATTGGGTTGTGTGGTTTTTTGTTTGTGCAATGTTGATGATCACAGCCTGGGGCGTGTGGTTAAAAAATAAAAACAGAGGTTCCAGCTTCAGCTACCTGAATGATAATGAAGATGGTGTATTTATCTACAAATTTCATAATCAAGAGATGCGTTTAGATAAAGCCAAAAAACAGCTTTATTTAAAAGATGGGTTAAACGAAAAAACCTACGCTTTTTCCGATGTTGAAAGCTGGGAATATAACATTAGCACAGGTGGTCAGATCCTCACTTCAGGTCTTAACCCTACAACTAACTTGATTAACAATAAGATTCTTGGTGAAAACATTAATGACACCGGCTTCTTTATCAAAGTTAAAGACATCAGAAACCCTGAGTGGCATATTCGATTCTTCCCTCAAGAAGGATCTTATAAAGATCAGAGGGGATTAATTAGCTTAAAAAAACAGATGATGCAGTGGATGACCGTTTTTGACTTAACCGTAAATGCTGATACAAAGTAAGGAAAACAAGAATGAAAAAAACCATGCTACTATTATTAGCTTCAATGTCGCTGACAGGTTGCAACAGTGAACCATCCGATGCAGATATTTCAAAAGCCATGCAGAGCTTTATGAGTGAGATGCATGGTACCCTGAACTCGTCTAAAAAACTTGCGTGTAAAGATATAGAGAGTGATGGCAGTTATCTCTGCTCTGTAGAATTCGATGCTAAACTTCCAATCGTGGGCCATAGAGAATCGACGCTAGAATTAAAGTTTATTAAATCCGATGGCTCCTGGAAAGCAATGGCTCCATCTAAATAAACTTAATTATATTTGACAATAGAAAAATAGTACGTCATAGATAGTAAATTGATAACAACCAGTGGGTTGAGCCACTGGCTGTTATCCCAATGGTTAATACACGGATGTACTAACCACCATTAAAAGGATAAACAACATCACCTTTAATGCACGGGAGCGTTTTTTAGACATACGCCACTCCTTCTTTTTCATCATCAACCTTATTGTTGGTGATGTTGCCTCTTTGGGCTGATGCAGATTATCATTTTAGAATACTAAAAGCATCCTTTCGGATGCTTTTTTTCGCCTTGAAAATATTAGCAAGATAATAATCCATAAAGGATAATATAAAAACCAAAATAATATGCTACGGTAGTTGTTATAAAAATCACATAAAACTACAGTCCATATTTTTTCCTTTTATCCTTCATCAATAATTCTCTTTTTAGGCTAGAAGCCTCATGTTTCCTTCTCTCATTAATATAGACTTTTTCGGTTCTACGACCATTGCTCACAATGAAATTGATAAGTGAAGAGCATACGTTTTTCATACGCTCTTTATCGAGCATGTCATTTTCAATATTATTGATATAGCAGTAATAAGAAAGTAGTAAAAAATTCAACACTACTTCCCTGTTTGAGAACGTTAGTTTTTCTATTTCAGGCTGGTATTTAATGTAGAACCCGACACAAAACAGGTATGATTGTTCGATAATTTGTTGCTCTGAGAAGTCTGATTCAGAGAGTTTATCAACGAATCGATCAAGTAGAAGAAGATACCTTTCCATCAAATGAATATTTATTTTTTCCATAACATGCATCCTTGCAATTTATTTTTGCCATCCTGACAATTAAATAAATACCATAATTATTAATCACGTCAATAGTTAAAACCTATCTATTTTATTAAAGGTATTTTGCTGGTAACGGATTATTAAGTTCTTCAATCGTTATTTGTTTAAGGTGAGCATTATAAAGCCATACTTTGAACTGCTCTAAATAGCGTTCATTTAATGCCTTCAAAGCTTCATTTTCTGCTTCAAGTCTTCTAATTCGTTGAGAAGCCACTTTTAAATTAGCAGGTTTTACAGTATGTATTGCACCAGATTTGATAGTGGCCTTTTTCACACTGAAGCTTTCTGCAATCCTTACATGACTACTTAAGGATTGTCTTGATGGTCTTTTCCCAATAATCCTTACTAACCTGTCGCACAAAGCATCCCAGGTTAGTTTTTCATCTATAGACCATGTGTTAATAACATCTACAATCTTCTTCTCATAATAACCATTTATATGCTTAGCCATTTATTCTCCTTTTTTTATTCTCTTATGGAATTCATACCATCTATCAGCATTTATGTTCCCATCATTTTTATCATACAGTGTTCTTTTTGAAATTTTATCGTGAATGTTTGAAATCGTTTCGTTATCTAAACCAGAATTCTCAATCGGATAATGTTCACACGGCTTAAACGCATATGAATGCTTGCAGTAGCCATGTTTTGATACAAGTACTGCACCACTGCTAAGTGAATCAAACTCATTAAGATCCACCACTGGAATATCCTTTATTCTGTGCTCATTAACACATACTGATAACTTTTGTTCTCTTATTTCTTTAGACATTTGAAGATGCGATCTGTGGTCATAAGAAACATTTTGAGAAATGAGCTTACGTCCAGACCAGCGAGCAATACTAAATTCATCCATACCATTTATTTGAGCAAATGTGTTGAGAAGATGCCTCAGTTGATGTGTTCTTAGCAAATATGGGCTACCATCTTCATTTATATAACCATGTCTTTTAAAGAGATTAAAATTTCCTTTTATATAATCTGAATCAATAATGTCAGTTGTAAAATAACTCATTGTAGGTTTGAATAACTTATCTAACATTCTCTTTTTGTTTTGATTTAATTGTCCTTCAGTTAACAAGCAAAGCGCATTAGAATATTCAATTTTCTTCTCTCTATCATACCAAGGGAAATCTTTAGGTATATTCTCTTTAAGAGTTCCCATCGTTGAATTAGAGTAATTTTTTTGAATTTCAGCAGCCAATAACCTCGCTTGACTTGATAATTCTTTTAATCTGCTAATAGCTCTTTTAGCTACAGGTATCATTAAACTTGGAATCCATTTTATATTACCTTCATACCCTTTTGCTGAAAAAAATCTTAATCCGTATCTTTGAATGCCCTTTCCATCAAATTCTGTAATTTCACAATCCGCTGGCAAAGCTAAAATTTCTGATATCCTACTCGGTGCGCACATAAGTAAAGCAAGCACAGATGTAGTAAGTATATCTCTTGAAGATAATTGTTCATCCTGCTTTGAAAAAATCTCAGCAATCGCAATAACTGATTTGATATCAGGTAATCTAGAATGGCCTTCCAGTGAAGAATCATAACCAGTCCAAGACTGAGTAATCCTATACCTAATTGGACTTACCCAAAATAAATAAGATGAGTTAGTCATCCTATTATCATTTAAAAATGAACTCAATTTCTCAAGTTCTTTCCCAATAGCAAATGCATGTGCTTTAGAATACTTTTCAGAGGCTATTCTTATGCATTCATCAAAGATTGAATTGTTGCAATAGTTTACATTAGCTTCCATATTGGTTTTAAGTAAAACGAATTCGACAATCTTCAACATTGATAATGTTGAGTGTTTCGTCTTAGATTTATTGAATGAATGCACATGCAACATATATGCTTTAGCAAAATTAATAAAGCTATCATCCAAGCATTCTTTGCTGTTTAGGTTGTTTTTTGAGTTAAACTTAGTAAACCTATATAAACCTTTCCATTTATTGCTTTCCCAAGAAGTTGTTAAATTATTATTAGAAATAGTACTCTTACAAAACTCGATGAACTTAATAACATTATCGTGAGGGTTGTTTTTATTGCTTGGTTCAAAAATAAATATTTTGTTCATAATGCTCTCCAGGGATTGAATTTTTTACACGTTAAACATTTCAAATCCTCTTTCGTATCTTCTAATAAGAAAAATGCATCTGAAACATACTTGATAAAAAAGTTCTTGTTTTCTTCAATCTCTATGCCCATAAGTATATTAGATAAGGGGTTAAAAAACGCACTTAGTCTCTTATCGATGTCATAAACGTTGTCAGGATTATTTTTTATATATATCATAGAAGAGTTTACTGATTTATGATCTAACGCTTTAGCAATCACCTCAATTGAGGCTCCTTCGTTAGCCAGTCGACTTCCTAACGTATATCTGAATCTTCTAGCATTAAGTTCTATATAGCTGTTAGTCCTTTCTGACCTAACATCGAATTTTGACGGAAAGTGTTTTAATAGTTTTGACATAACTGAATTTTTCATATGGAAAAAATCTGTTGTTAAATCAGATAAAAAAACTTCAATCATTTTTGTTTCCGTAATCTTATCTAAATTCATGAATATTGGTAATTCGCCTCTATAGTTACTAATCCCAACACTGAATTTATCTTCAACAAACGCCTGATTTTGATTAATTAACATTGACAAGCTGTCATATAAGAACGGTTCTATCATTACCATGTTAAATTCTTTTCTGAAACATTTTCTTTGTTTTACTTTTGGTACATTTAAAAAGCACCCTTTCTCATTTTTAATGAGATCTTTAGCTTTTAGAGATATTAATTGTAATGGCCTTCTTCCTGTTATTGCCAACAAAAGGATATAACAATACAAAAAGCATTGAATTTTCTTCTCATGATAAAGTTTTCCAACGGCGTTAATAATATTATTGAATTCCGCTTCAGTTAAAGGTCCTTTATTTGGATCTCGTCTTTTGACTGCATCTCCTGTTTGGTTTGGAATGATTTTTATTTTCTCCAGCATTCTAATGGCAGTCGCTTCTACCCCAGGATAATTGAGATTTTTCCATTTAGTGATGAAAGCCTTAATTATGTTTAGTTTGTAGTTTCTTTCTGAACCTAAATAAACATTCAATTGATATATTGCTTTGTCATCAATAGTATCGATGGTCATTGCACCAAACCACTTATAAAATAGATTGTTAATATTTTGTATATAAAAAGAACTATATTCAGACGCATAGTAAGCTAATGTTTTTAAGTAGCTAAGTTTCATTTTTGTAGGCATTCTATCTACAACTTTATGAGGGTATACGCAGTTTTCTTTATCAAGTTGCCATTTCTTATCTGACAGTTTGAAACTATATCTATTCATCTTAGCCAAAAAAGTTTGCTCATTTTCAATACATTTGATTTCCACACTAAACCCCACTAATTATTTTACTTACTGATTTATAGACCGTTAAGACGACATTCTTCTCTTGTTGAGATATATATTTAAAATTGTATCTATCACACATGATTGACTCCTTTGACCAACCCATCAGATAATTCCTTAAATCTTTCCTTCTACTATATTCTAATTCAGCACCTTCTATGCCTTTAGAATACATATAATTCCAAGTGTGCCTTAGCTTATGACCTGAAAGATTATATAGATCTGGACATCCTCGTTTCAGTGTTGATATCACCTTCTCATAAGCTGAAATGCTTAAGGGTTCCCCTGCGTTTTTTCCGGTGCAATGAGCCACCAATAAGAAATTATGCTTTTTTCTTTTTGTCATTTTTTCTCTGCTATTGCTTATGTAATCAAAAATTTCACAGGCTAACTCATCAGATAACGGAATAACCCTTTCTCCAGTCTTTACTAATGGTTGATAAGATCTTCCATCTTCTTTTGAATCATGTCTTCTGACTACACTTAAAGTATTGTCTCTGAGATCAAAATCATCTATTTTAAGATTGAGCAACTCTCCAGCCCTTAAACCTAAATTTAAGAGCAAGGTAAATATTAGTCTGTTCCTGACCTGTACTTCCTTATGGAAAGGGTTTTCAACCCCGCCAATTTCTAATAGACGGAAAAGCACTTTGATCTCTTCTTCATTTAACGATTTTTCAGATATTTCATTCATATTCAATGAACTGTTTCTTGGAATATGTGCTCTGATACTTTCAATAAATACTTCTACTTCATACCTTGCATGAATCCCCTTTGACGAATGAACTAATCCACATAACCACTTAAGGTAGCGTGAAAAAACGTGTATTCTATAACTAAAGGTTCTCTTCGCAATAAACCTATTACTTGCTGATTTTATATTTATAATTTTTTGTCTATCGAATCTTTGTTTCGCATATCTTACCAGATCATCTATTTCTGCAACGCTGAGATACTTTTTAAGCTCAATTCTCTCAACTATATTAATTTTCCTACTATCTAAGAAATTACTAAAAATTACTAAGTTAGTTGCAACTATTTCCATAGTTGAGGCGGTTGCGCCTCTATTTCTTATGTCTGTAGTAAGAAATAGATTTTGATAGTAAGCTGGTAGATTACTATTTTTATCAAGGATCAGGCATCCTCGCTCGCCATTACTCATGATGAATTTCTTTACTTTATATCCCATTTTGACCTCATTCTTTACAAATTAATATCACTCTCACTTATTAAATATATTCCAATTCAAAATAATTCAAATTCTTTACAATGATTTTAGTTTATTTGGTATATATATTAATGGCTTGAAAAAATTTATTTGACGTCAAATAAACAGGTACGGCTAGTAGCAAGTATCCATACCCGATATTAAGAAAACTATCTCTAAGTCTTATAGCAAAAGCTCTGCCAGAAAAAAGGTAAAGAATTACGTCAAATATATTCATTTTTTCAGATGCAAACTTTACAAAGCCTCTTTTTTTTTACCCACTACGTAAACTCATAAGATCTGTAAATTTCTTTTTTTAATACATTATCAATAGTTAAAAAGCGATGAAGCAGCATTTCTGTTAAGCGACATGCTTTCTTGAATTTTCGATAATTAATTGAATCCATTCATCGATTTCGCTTTCGACAAAAGCGGTAGCGCGAACACCGATCTTTACTGGCTGTGGGAACCGATTTTGGCTGATAAGACGATAGATCCACGCTTTACCAAATCCAGTTTTCTTCATGACTTCTGGTAAACGGATGAGACGAGCTTGATTTTCCATATGTATGTCCTCTGTTGTGTCTACAGGGCTACAGTACAAATGAATTTCGAATGGATGAAGCGAGATTACGAACATCAGAGCCATCCCTGGCTCGAAACTATGAGTCTCTGGAGATTCATATCACTCAGAGTCTGAGAGTTTCATAACATCCGAAACCCTCATTTCTTTAACATGCTGATTTTTATTGATAAAAAAGTTAAATTGCCTTAAAAAATCAATTTCTACAGTTTTCATTGCGAAAGGCCGATCAGCATCTCTTATATGATATCCTTGGCGAATCGCCTTATCATCATCTTCATCCGTGTATAGCAATCGAGATAATCTGTCGTCTGACAGAAGTACTTTTTTTCTTTCTGACCATGCGAGCAAATCAAGCATAGGGATAATTCGATAGCTAATTAATTTTTTTATTGCCCCATAACCAAATCTGACTGCATCAAGTGGTGCAGGTTTAACGCCTTTTACTTTTCGCCATTGTGGTAATGATACTCGCAGGGCCTCAGCTATCTCATCATCGCTCCCACCCGCAAGATCGATTTCTAACATAATCGTAGTAGGAAACTGTTCAGGAATTTTTTCGGAAATATATTCATTTTCAATAGTGGAATCAATTTTATATTGTTCTGTATTTGCTCTAATGAATAAAGCCTTTCTCATACAATCAAAACTGATATTTGCTATTCGATCAACAGTAGTAATAAAAAAGTATGGGGGTTGATATAATTTATTTTCGGCATCCATATAATTTAAGTGCTTCTCTTTGATAAGAAAAGGATCACCATCCAATATCTGCATATAATTTTTCAATACTGTTTTCTGCATTCCTTCTTCTATTACTGGTTTGAAAAAATAGGTTCTCGCCCATATTTCATGGTAAAGCATATTAATAGAAATGTTTTCAAACTCTCGATATTTGTCCAAATCAAACCACGTTTTCACTGCTTTGGTGTCTTCTGATGTCCAACTATTCATTTTTACCCAAGATTTCATTAATGCCACTCCGTTGTAAAAAGTTTTACTTCGTAATAGCACATAAATCGCAAATAAAAAAATGGCGTCTCAATTGGTTATTGAATACGCCATTTTACTCATAAAAATCAGTTAGTTATTAAAATCAAAAGGTGCAATTCTTCTCTTAGTTGTTTCATCAAGATAATCAGCCCACCACTGCAACATCAACCTACGCTCATCCAAATGCTCAGCTTTATGAATGTATGCGGCACGAACGGAGTTCCGCTCCTGATGGCTCATTTGCCTCTCAACAGCATCTCTCGACCACTTTCCTGACTCGATCAAAGCACTACAAGCCATCGCTCTAAAACCATGCCCACATACCTCAACGGTTGTGTCATAACCCATCGACCTGAGCGCCTTGTTCACTGTGTTTTCGCTCATAGGTTTTCTGAAATCATGATCGCCAATGAATACCAGGTCGCATTCGCCGCTGATTTCTCTGATGGCTTTTAGAAGTTCTAAAGCCTGACGACTTAACGGCACGAGGTGTGGGGTCTTCATTTTTGAACCTCGATGGGAATGTTTGACTCCTGGCAATGGCTCGCGTTCTCCAGGGATAGTCCACATCGCATTTTCAAAGTCGATCTCCGACCATCTTGCGAATCGGAGTTCACTGGAACGGATAAAAATGAGCAATGTCAGCTTCACAGCTAATTTAGTAAGTTTCCTACCTTTAAAGCTTTCAATGCGCTCTAAAAGCTCTGAGAACCTATCAAATGGTAAGGCTGGTCTGTGGGTTCGTTTCGCAACTGTAATTGCCCCAGACATATCTTGTGCTGGATTGTAGTCAATTAAGCCATTCTGGACGGCATATCGCATTACTGCCGTAGTCCTTTGCTGTAGTCGGGAAGCAACTTCCAGTCGTCCAGAAGCTTCAACGGCCTTGATAGGGGTGATAAGATCTCTGGTATTAAGCTCGGATATTTTTCTTTTACCAATAGCAGTAAAGAGACCATCCTCCATGCTTTTTAGAACTCTTTCGCTGTGAGAATCTGACCATTTCCTTTTACAGGCAGTATGCCAGTCCCTTGCAACAGCTTCGAATGTCAGGGCTTCGCTTTGCTCAATCTTATCTGCTTTTTTCTTTTCAGAAGGATCGATACCATCAGATACCAACTTTTTGGCTTCATCTCGCTTCCTGCGGGCTTCACCAAGAGAGACCATTGGGTAAACACCCAATGCTAAAACTTTCTGTTTGCCCCCGAAACGGTATTGGAGTCGCCAGTACTTTGAACCATTGGGGTTGATCAGCAGGTGCATACCCTGCCCATCTGTGAGTTTGAAAGGTTTATCGGAGGGCTTTGTTGTTCGAACTTTGATATCAGTGAGTGCCATCAGTTGATACCTCCGTTGTTGGTACCAAAATCAATCGAACCGGGAATACCATCAGTTATACCATCATCGGTTGGTATATGTTCAAGGAATTGAGTAGACGTGAACAGACTAAGCCAAGTCAGAAACTCGCTTAACTTACTGTTTTTGTGGACTAAAGTAGACGTTAGTAGACTTGAAAAAAGCTTTTTATGGTGCCGAAGGCCGGACTCGAACCGGCACGTATTTCTACGGTTGATTTTGAATCAACTGCGTCTACCGATTTCGCCACTTCGGCACTGAAGGGGATGCGGAAACGTTGTGGATTATACCTGTCGCGCGCCGCCATGCAAGCGACGACGCGCTAAACCCGGGCTAAGTGTCCAAAAAACCAGCGCTACCGTCAGTCCAGCTCAGACACCGCCAGCCGAATCACCCTCGCCGCCTTCTGCTCCGGCAGCGCCAGCACTTTGGCCCACATCTCCTGCACCATATCGCAGGAGAGCTTCTCTTTGCCCGCCGCCTTCTCCGGCGTCTGCAGCAGCTGGATGTCCTCGCCGTACTTATCGGCAAGTTCTTTCATAATCGGCCGCACATCCTCGACAGCCGCCTCGCGTTCGGCCGGGGTCACGGTGTGGCGGTTTTTGCCGTAGGCCGCGCGCATCATGTCGGCGTCGGCCTGCATGCGCCGCGCCATCAGGTCTTTATCCAGCATGCGCATCGGGTTGATGCCGCCCTTCACCATCGGGTAGAGGAAGCGGAAGCAGGCGTCGTCGCTCACCTTCTGGATGGCGGCGGTCTGCTCCATGTTGATGGTCATGTAGTTCACCACGTTGGCGTCCGGGGCGTTTTGCAGACGCGTCATCTGCAGATGCAGGATCTGCGGCTGGATGGTGTCGATAATCTGCTGCTCCGGCTCGCCCGCTTTTTGCAGGGCGGCCATCTGGTCGAGGATGCGCTGATGCAGCGCGGGCTCCTGCTCCTTAATCACCTGCCAGGCGGGCATCGCGTTGAGGGCGTTATCCATCTGCCGTTCCGGGGCGCGCTGCCTGTCGAAAAACACCCAGAACGCCACGGCGGCAGCCGCAAAGACGACAATCACAATACGGGTCCACGTTTTATTCATCTCGCATCCTTATCCTTGAGTTATGCCGGTTTACACCGGCACGCCGCTGTGGAAGCGAAACTCGTGGTCCGGTGTCGAGATAAGTGTGGCTTCAATTTCGCCAAAAAGCTTTATCCGCGGTGAGATATCGTCGTCGCTCACCTGCTGAGCCAGCGTCAGGTAGTCCTGATAATGGCGCGCTTCCGAGCGCAGCAGCGAGAGATAGAACTTCTGCAGGTCGTCGTCGAGGAACGGGGCCAGCGCAGCGAAGCGTTCGCAGGAGCGGGCTTCGATGTAGGCGCCGCAGATGAGCTTGTCGATCAGCGTCAGCGGTTCGTGGGTGCGCACTTCCTTCAGCATCCCTTTGGCGTAGCGGCTGGCGGTGATTTTGACGTACGGAATGTCGCGGGCCAGCATCGCCTCGCGCACCTGCCAGAAGTGGTGCAACTCTTCTTTGATCAGCAGCACCATGCTGTCGATGAGCGCCTGGCCCCACGGGTCGTCGGTTTTGGGCATCACGCTTTTGCCAATCTGCTTGTGGAGGGCAATGAAGTCCGGCTCCGGGCCGTCGCGGAAGGTGAACTGTTCGTAGGGCTTGAGCCAGTCGAGCAGCGCGTCGGCACCGCTTTCGTCGGCGACGTATTTA
Source organism: Callosobruchus maculatus (assembly GCA_951848785.1). Taxonomy (NCBI): domain Eukaryota; kingdom Metazoa; phylum Arthropoda; class Insecta; order Coleoptera; family Chrysomelidae; genus Callosobruchus; species Callosobruchus maculatus. Next base: position 39,484 of record CATOUR010000577.1, read on the forward strand.
CGCACCAGCAGCAGCGCGGTCTGGGCGGCCTTGAGCTCGCATACCATGTGGTCGGTGAGCAGCAGCGGCAGGTTCGCCGAATCGCGGGCTTTATCAATCCATGCTTGTGGGGTCGGGCACTGGAGGAAGTTGAGTACGGGGGCGAGTATCTGCGGGTAATCCATGGTTCTGCCTTGAAAAAGCGGTGGCGCGCGCCACCGCCTGAAACGCTTAGTGACGCACGCCGTCGTCGTCTTCGTCGACGTAATCTTCGTCGTCGCCTTCTTCGCCATCTTCACCGTTCGGATCTTCGAAGTAGGTTCCCCAGCCGTCGTATTCCACTTCAAACTTCTCGGCCAGGTTCATCAGCTGTTCTACCTGCGCGTCGATCAGCTCCGCCTTCAGCGCGCCTTCGCTCAGGATGTCGCAGCAGATGACGGTATCGCCCTCTTCCACTTCCAGCTCTTCCGGCTCGGTTACTTCGTAACCCAGCTTGAAGGCTTCTACCGCCAGTTTTTCCAGCGCGTCGAAATCATCCGCAGAGAAATGGTGCTCGATGGTGTACAGCGCGTCCGGATCGCTACCGTCTTCCAGCAGTTCTTCAATAATCAGACGCGTTTCTTCGCGTTGCTCTTCCAGGTGTTCCGGGTTTGCCATGGCTCAATCCTCTTTAAAGTGCGGCAGATACTTCTATTTTCACACACGGACGGGTTTGCCTCCACCTTTGTTGGAAAGATTTGTGAAACGGGGTTGCAAATGAATAATTACACATATAAAGTGAATTTTAATTCAATAAGTGGCGTTCGCCATGTGAGGATAAAATGTCCGATTTGTACAAGAAGCACTTTCTGAAATTGCTCGACTTTACCCCTGCACAGTTCACCTCTCTGCTGACCCTTGCCGCACAGCTCAAAGCCGATAAAAAAAATGGCAAGGAAGTACAGAAGCTTACCGGTAAAAACATCGCGCTCATCTTCGAAAAAGACTCAACCCGTACACGATGCTCTTTCGAAGTTGCCGCATTTGACCAGGGCGCGCGCGTTACCTATTTAGGGCCGAGCGGCAGCCAGATTGGGCATAAAGAGTCAATTAAGGACACCGCGCGCGTGCTGGGGCGGATGTACGACGGCATTCAGTATCGCGGCCACGGCCAGGAAGTGGTCGAAACGCTGGCGCAGTACGCGGGCGTGCCGGTGTGGAACGGGCTGACCAACGAGTTCCACCCGACCCAGCTGCTGGCAGACCTGCTGACCATGCAGGAGCACCTGCCGGGCAAGGTGTTTAACGAGATGACGCTGGTCTACGCGGGCGACGCGCGCAACAACATGGGCAACTCAATGCTGGAAGCGGCGGCGCTGACCGGGCTGGATCTGCGTCTGGTGGCCCCGAAAGCCTGCTGGCCGGAAGAGAGCCTGGTGGCGGAGTGCAGCGCGCTGGCGGAAAAGCACGGCGGGAAGATCACCCTGACGGAAGACGTGGCGGCGGGCGTGAAGGGTGCGGACTTTATCTATACCGACGTGTGGGTGTCGATGGGCGAAGCCAAAGAGAAGTGGGCGGAGCGGATTGCGCTGCTGCGCGGGTATCAGGTGAACGCGCAGATGATGGCGCTCACCGGCAACCCGAACGTGAAGTTCCTGCACTGTCTGCCGGCGTTCCATGACGACCAGACCACGCTCGGCAAGCAGATGGCGAAGGAGTTCGATCTGCACGGCGGGATGGAAGTGACGGACGAGGTGTTTGAGTCGGCGGCGAGCATCGTGTTCGACCAGGCGGAAAACCGGATGCATACGATTAAGGCGGTGATGGTGGCGACGCTTGGGGGGTGATTGGATCCTCTGCGCGTTGGTGCCCTCACCCCGGCCCTCTCCCACAGGGAGAGGGGGAACATCGGCGCCATTTCATTGATTTTTCACCCCGAAAAAGGTACGTTTTCGCCTTAATTCCAGCGTGGACATACCAGCATTATGCCGATTATTCAGTCTGTTGAACGTGCGTTGCAGATCCTCGACCTGTTCAACGAGCAGGCCACCGAGCTTAAGATCACCGACATCAGCAAACTGATGGGGCTGAGCAAAAGCACCCTCCACTCTCTGCTGAAAACCCTGCAGCTTCACGGCTATATCGATCAGAACCCGGAGAACGGTAAGTATCGCCTCGGCATGAAGCTGGTCGAGCGCGGCCATTTTGTCGTGGGCTCCATTGATATTCGTCAGAAGGCGAAAGGCTGGCTGACGGAGCTGTCGCAACGGACCGGGCAGACCACCCATCTGGGGATCCTGGACGGGCGTGAAGGGGTCTATATCGAGAAAATTGAAGGCAAGCTGGCCGCCATCGCCTATTCGCGCATTGGCCGCCGTCTGCCGGTTCACGCCACCGCCATCGGCAAGGTGCTGATTGCCTGGCTGGGCGAGACCGAGCTGAACGCCCTGCTGGAGGGCTATCAGTACACTACCTTTACTCCCGCCACCCTTGCCTCTCGTGAAGCCTTAATGAGCGCCCTGGCGCAGACCCGCGAGCAGGGCTATGCCCTGGATAGCGAAGAGAACGAGCAGGGCGTGCGCTGCGTGGCGGTGCCGGTGTGGAACCACGAGTGCCGCGTGATTGCCGCCCTGAGCCTGTCGACGCTGACCTCCCGCGTGGACGACGCAGAGCTGGCTAATTTCCGCGAGCAGCTTCAGCAGGCCGGGCTCCAGCTCTCACGCGCGCTGGGCTACCCGGCCTGAGCCGTCAGGCCGGCTCGTAGGTGAAGTAGTCGAAGTCCGCGTGGCAGCCGTCGCCGCTAATGTCCTCGCAGTGCAGCCCCACAAACGCGCCGGTGAAGAAGCCGCGCCCGCCGATGTAGTCGTCCGACAGCTTCCACGCCTCATACGTTACCGGCACGGCGTGCCACGTCTCGCCGTCAAACGAGTAGCTGTAGCGGTAGACAAGCGTATCCACGTCCACCCGCAGCCAGACGCTTCCCGCACTCTCCGGCACCGGAATCGGCTGCTCGTGCAGCGGCCACGACGGCACGTTGTGGTCGAGCTGAATCACCTTGATGGTTCTCCCCTTCCCCTCCTCGTAGTCCACAAAGCAGTAGCTCCAGTTTTTACTGTTGTAGTAGCAGGTCAGCCCCGCGCTCTGCTGGAAGTGGACCGGCGAGAACTGCATCCGCGTTTCGGAGCGGAAGGTGAAGTGCTGCCAGCGGCGCGCCACGGTCGACTGGGTAAAGGTCGAGTTGAGCGAGTCGTTGCCGTAGAGCCGTAAGTAGCCCGGCCGCGCGGTGAGCGAGCCGAGGGTGTCGTCGAACGGAATGCGCAGGGTCTGCAGCTCCGGGTCAAGCGAACTGGCGTCGAAATCGTCCCGCCAGATGCCCGGAACGGCAGCAGGCTGCTCCGCCACCTGCGGGCCTTTTACGGTCAGCTGCGCGTGCTTGCCGCCTTCCACGTACGGCCAGCCGTCGCGCCACTCAATGCGGGCGATGCCGGTCTCGCGCCCCAGCGGACAGTAGCCGCGTCCGCCGGAGGCCAGCAGCGGCACGCCGGGCAGGCGCAGCGGGCGGCTGGTGAGGTAGGCCATGTACCATTCCCCGGTGTGGGTCTGCAGCAGCGAGCCGTGGCCGCTCTTCTGCAGCGGGTTCTCCGGCAGGTGCCAGCTGGTCATCATCGTCACGTCCGGGTGCAGCTCGTACGGCCCGCCGATGGTTCTTGAACGCAGCACCACGACGGCGTGCTCGTAGCTGGTGCCGCCCTCGGCGACCATCAGGTAGTACCATCCCGCGTGGCGGTACAGGTGCGCGCCTTCGGTGTAGCAGAGCGGCGTGCCGGTAAACAGGGTTTTGCGCTCGGGCGAGAGGGTGCCGGTCTGCGGATCGAATTCCTGCATTACAATGGTGTTGTGCGGGTTGCTGTGGTGGCGCGGCCCCCACGGGCGGTAGAGGTAATACTTGCGGCCATCGTCGTCGTGGAACAGGGACGGGTCAAACCCGCCGTTGCCCATCGGGATCGGCTCGCTCCACGGCCCCTCGATGGAGGGCGCGGTGACGAGGAAGTTGCGGCCGTTTTTCCACGGCGAGTCGACAATCTTCACGTCAGTGTAGAGCAGCCAGAATTTGCCGTCGGCGTAGCTCAGGCACGGCGCCCAGATGCCGCCGGAGTCCGGGTTGCCCTTCATGTCCAGCATCGACACGCGGTCCAGCGGGGTGCTGACCAGCGACCAGTTTTTCAGGTCGCGGGAGTGATAGATGCGCACGCCCGGGAACCACTCGAAGGTCGAGGTGGCGATGTAGTAGTCCTCGCCCTGACGGCATAAAGACGGATCCGGGTTGAAGCCGGTGAGTATTGGGTTGGTGATTTCCATATTGCCTCCGGTTAATGGGATGCGGCTGTCGCGGCGTCGGGAACGGCCTCGCCCTGCGCCGCGCGGTGCTTGATCAGCTGCTGGCTGATGGCCTCCACGCGGGCATCGGTGAGCTTGTAGAACGACAGCATGATGAACATGCCCGCGTAGAGCACCACCGGCACCACGCAGAACAGAATTTTGATGGTGGTCAGCACCTCGACCGGCTGCACGCTGCTGCTGGCGGAGTAGTTGACGTACGCGAGGATCCAGCCCACCACCGCCCCGCCAATCGCCAGGCCAATCTTCAGGCTGAACAGATAGGTGGAGAACACCAGCCCGTCGAGGCGGCGCCCGCTGCGGCTCTCCTCGTAGTCCACCACGTCAGAGGCCATCAGCCACTGCAGCGGCGTGGTGGTGTTAAAGACGAACAGGAACAGGATGTTGAGGGCGAAAATCAGCGCGATGTGCTCCGCCGGGGTGACGAATATCAGCAGGCTGATCAGCGAGTAGGCGACGATGATCCACTTGAAGGCGGTGACGCGGTCGAAGCGCCCCAGCAGACGGGAGGAGCAGAGCGAGCCGAACATGGTGGCGAGGCTGCCGTAGAGTAAAAACTGGGTCGCCATCTCCGGGTGATCCATCACGTATTTGACGAAGTAGAGCGTCGCCCCGCCGCGCACCACGTTGGAGCAGGTCGCCATCATCTTGAACGCGCACATGATCCGCCACTGGCCGTTGCCCAGCAGCAGCTTAAGGTCTTTCGCCACCGACGAGCCCGGCTGCACCTCAAAGGTGTAGCGTTCTTTGGTGGTAAAGAAGCAGACGTAGAGCAGCACCACGCCGCTCAGCCCCAGCACGCACATGGCGCCGAAATAGCCCACCTGCTCGTTCCCTTTG
>CATOUR010000578.1:0-40145 GCA_951848785.1 Callosobruchus maculatus
TACGTCTGTACGTCTGTACGTCTGTACGTCTGTACGTCTGTACGTCTGTACGTCTGTACGTCTGTACGTCTGTACGTCTGTACGTCTGTACGTCTGTACGTCTGTACGTCTGTACGTCTGTACGTCTGTACGTCTGTACGTCTGTACGTCTGTACGTCTGTACGTCTGTACGTCTGTACGTCTGTACGTCTGTACGTCTGTACGTCTGTACGTCTGTACGTCTGTACGTCTGTACGTCTGTACGTCTGTACGTCTGTACGTCTGTACGTCTGTACGTCTGTACGTCTGTACGTCTGTACGTCTGTACGTCTGTACGTCTGTACGTCTGTACGTCTGTACGTCTGTACGTCTGTACGTCTGTACGTCTGTACGTCTGTACGTCTGTACGTCTGTACGTCTGTACGTCTGTACGTCTGTACGTCCTGTACGTCTGTACGTCTGTACGTCTGTACGTCTGTACGTCTGTACGTCTGTACGTCTGTACGTCTGTACGTCTGTACGTCTGTACGTCTGTACGTCTGTACGTCTGTACGTCTGTACGTCTGTACGTCTGTACGTCTGTACGTCTGTACGTCTGTACGTCTGTACGTCTGTACGTCTGTACGTCTGTACGTCTGTACGTCTGTACGTCTGTACGTCTGTACGTCTGTACGTCTGTACGTCTGTACGTCTGTACGTCTGTACGTCTGTACGTCTGTACGTCTGTACGTCTGTACGTCTGTACGTCTGTACGTCTGTACGTCTGTACGTCTGTACGTCTGTACGTCTGTACGTCTGTACGTCTGTACGTCTGTACGTCTGTACGTCTGTACGTCTGTACGTCTGTACGTCTGTACGTCTGTACGTCTGTACGTCTGTACGTCTGTACGTCTGTACGTCTGTACGTCTGTACGTCTGTACGTCCTGTACGTCTGTACGTCTGTACGTCTGTACGTCTGTACGTCTGTACGTCTGTACGTCTGTACGTCTGTACGTCTGTACGTCTGTACGTCTGTACGTCTGTACGTCTGTACGTCTGTACGTCTGTACGTCTGTACGTCTGTACGTCTGTACGTCTGTACGTCTGTACGTCTGTACGTCTGTACGTCTGTACGTCTGTACGTCTGTACGTCTGTACGTCTGTACGTCTGTACGTCTGTACGTCTGTACGTCTGTACGTCTGTACGTCTGTACGTCTGTACGTCTGTACGTCTGTACGTCTGTACGTCTGTACGTCTGTACGTCTGTACGTCTGTACGTCTGTACGTCTGTACGTCTGTACGTCTGTACGTCTGTACGTCTGTACGTCTGTACGTCTGTACGTCTGTACGTCTGTACGTCTGTACGTCTGTACGTCTGTACGTCTGTACGTCTGTACGTCTGTACGTCTGTACGTCTGTACGTCTGTACGTCTGTACGTCTGTACGTCTGTACGTCTGTACGTCTGTACGTCTGTACGTCTGTACGTCCTGTACGTCTGTACGTCTGTACGTCTGTACGTCTGTACGTCTGTACGCCTGTACGTCTGTACGTCTGTACGTCTGTACGTCTGTACGTCTGTACGTCTGTACGTCTGTACGTCTGTACGTCTGTACGTCTGTACGTCTGTACGTCTGTACGTCTGTACGTCCGTACGTCCGTACGTCTGTACGTCTGTACGTCTGTACGTCTGTACGTCTGTACGTTTGTACGTCTGTACGTCGGTACGTCTGTACGTCTGTACGTCTGTACGTCTGTACGTCCTGTACGTCTGTACGTCTGTACGTCGGTACGTCTGTACGTCCGTACGTCCGTACGTCTGTACGTCCGTACGTCTGTACGTCTGTACGTCTGTACGTCGGTACGTCTGTACGTCCGTACGTCTGTACGTCTGTACGTCCGTACGTCTGTACGTCGGTACGTCTGTACGTCTGTACGTCGGCACGTCTGTACGTCTGTACGTCCGTACGTCTGTACGTCCGTACGTCTGTACGTCTGTACGTCCGTACGTCTGTACGTCTGTACGTCTGTACGTCTGTACGTCTGTACGTCTGTACGTCTGTACGTCTGTACGTCTGTACGTCTGTACGTCTGTACGTCTGTACGTCTGTACGTCTGTACGTCTGTACGTCTGTACGTCTGTACGTCTGTACGTCTGTACGTCTGTACGTCTGTACGTCTGTACGTCTGTACGTCTGTACGTCTGTACGTCTGTACGTCTGTACGTCTGTACGTCCGTACGTCTGTACGTCTGTACGTCTGTACGTCCGTACGTCTGTACGTCCGTACGTCCGTACGTCTGTACGTCTGTACGTCTGTACGTCCGTACGTCTGTACGTCCGTACGTCTGTACGTCTGTACGTCTGTACGTCTGTACGTCTGTACGTCTGTACGTCCGTACGTCTGTACGTCTGTACGTCTGTACGTCTGTACGTCTGTACGTCTGTACGTCTGTACGTCTGTACGTCTGTACGTCTGTACGTCTGTACGTCTGTACGTCTGTACGTCCGTACGTCTGTACGTCTGTACGTCTGTACGTCTGTACGTCTGTACGTCTGTACGTCTGTACGTCCGTACGTCTGTACGTCTGTACGTCTGTACGTCCGTACGTCTGTACGTCTGTACGTCTGTACGTCTGTACGTCCGTACGTCTGTACGTCCGTACGTCCGTACGTCTGTACGTCTGTACGTCTGTACGTCCGTACGTCTGTACGTCCGTACGTCCGTACGTCTGTACGTCTGTACGTCTGTACGTCTGTACGTCTGTACGTCTGTACGTCTGTACGTCTGTACGTCCGTACGTCTGTACGTCTGTACGTCTGTACGTCTGTACGTCTGTACGTCTGTACGTCTGTACGTCCGTACGTCCGTACGTCCGTACGTCTGTACGTCTGTACGTCTGTACGTCTGTACGTCTGTACGTCTGTACGTCTGTACGTCTGTACGTCCTGTACGTCTGTACGTCTGTACGTCTGTACGTCTGTACGTCTGTACGTCTGTACGTCTGTACGTCGTACGTCTGTACGTCTGTACGTCTGTACGTCTGTACGTCTGTACGTCTGTACGTCTGTACGTCTGTACGTCTGTACGTCTGTACGTCTGTACGTCTGTACGTCTGTACGTCTGTACGTCTGTACGTCTGTACGTCTGTACGTCTGTACGTCTGTACGTCTGTACGTCTGTACGTCTGTACGTCTGTACGTCTGTACGTCTGTACGTCTGTACGTCTGTACGTCTGTACGTCTGTACGTCTGTACGTCTGTACGTCTGTACGTCTGTACGTCTGTACGTCTGTACGTCTGTACGTCTGTACGTCTGTACGTCTGTACGTCTGTACGTCTGTACGTCTGTACGTCTGTACGTCTGTACGTCTGTACGTCTGTACGTCTGTACGTCTGTACGTCTGTACGTCTGTACGTCTGTACGTCTGTACGTCTGTACGTCTGTACGTCTGTACGTCTGTACGTCTGTACGTCTGTACGTCTGTACGTCTGTACGTCTGTACGTCTGTACGTCTGTACGTCTGTACGTCTGTACGTCTGTACGTCTGTACGTCTGTACGTCTGTACGTCTGTACGTCTGTACGTCTGTACGTCTGTACGTCTGTACGTCTGTACGTCTGTACGTCTGTACGTCTGTACGTCTGTACGTCTGTACGTCTGTACGTCTGTACGTCTGTACGTCTGTACGTCTGTACGTCTGTACGTCTGTACGTCTGTACGTCTGTACGTCTGTACGTCTGTACGTCTGTACGTCTGTACGTCTGTACGTCTGTACGTCTGTACGTCTGTACGTCTGTACGTCTGTACGTCTGTACGTCTGTACGTCTGTACGTCTGTACGTCTGTACGTCTGTACGTCTGTACGTCTGTACGTCTGTACGTCTGTACGTCTGTACGTCTGTACGTCTGTACGTCTGTACGTCTGTACGTCTGTACGTCTGTACGTCTGTACGTCTGTACGTCTGTACGTCTGTACGTCTGTACGTCTGTACGTCTGTACGTCTGTACGTCTGTACGTCTGTACGTCTGTACGTCTGTACGTCTGTACGTCTGTACGTCTGTACGTCTGTACGTCTGTACGTCTGTACGTCTGTACGTCTGTACGTCTGTACGTCTGTACGTCTGTACGTCTGTACGTCTGTACGTCTGTACGTCTGTACGTCTGTACGTCTGTACGTCTGTACGTCTGTACGTCTGTACGTCTGTACGTCTGTACGTCTGTACGTCTGTACGTCTGTACGTCTGTACGTCTGTACGTCTGTACGTCTGTACGTCTGTACGTCTGTACGTCTGTACGTCTGTACGTCTGTACGTCTGTACGTCTGTACGTCTGTACGTCTGTACGTCTGTACGTCTGTACGTCTGTACGTCTGTACGTCTGTACGTCTGTACGTCTGTACGTCTGTACGTCTGTACGTCTGTACGTCTGTACGTCTGTACGTCTGTACGTCTGTACGTCTGTACGTCTGTACGTCTGTACGTCTGTACGTCTGTACGTCTGTACGTCTGTACGTCTGTACGTCTGTACGTCTGTACGTCTGTACGTCTGTACGTCTGTACGTCTGTACGTCTGTACGTCTGTACGTCTGTACGTCTGTACGTCTGTACGTCTGTACGTCTGTACGTCTGTACGTCTGTACGTCTGTACGTCTGTACGTCTGTACGTCTGTACGTCTGTACGTCTGTACGTCTGTACGTCTGTACGTCTGTACGTCTGTACGTCTGTACGTCTGTACGTCTGTACGTCTGTACGTCTGTACGTCTGTACGTCTGTACGTCTGTACGTCTGTACGTCTGTACGTCTGTACGTCTGTACGTCTGTACGTCTGTACGTCTGTACGTCTGTACGTCTGTACGTCTGTACGTCTGTACGTCTGTACGTCTGTACGTCTGTACGTCTGTACGTCTGTACGTCTGTACGTCTGTACGTCTGTACGTCTGTACTCTGTACGTCTGTACGTCTGTACGTCTGTACGTCTGTACGTCTGTACGTCTGTACGTCTGTACGTCTGTACGTCTGTACGTCTGTACGTCTGTACGTCTGTACGTCTGTACGTCTGTACGTCTGTCGTAAGTCTGTACGTCTGTACGTCTGTACGTCTGTACGTCTGTACGTCTGTACGTCTGTACGTCTGTACGTCTGTACGTCTGTACGTCTGTACGTCTGTACGTCTGTACGTCTGTACGTCTGTACGTCTGTACGTCTGTACGTCTGTACGTCTGTACGTCTGTACGTCTGTACGTCTGTACGTCTGTACGTCTGTACGTCTGTACGTCTGTACGTCTGTACGTCTGTACGTCTGTACGTCTGTACGTCTGTACGTCTGTACGTCTGTACGTCTGTACGTCTGTACGTCTGTACGTCTGTACGTCTGTACGTCTGTACGTCTGTACGTCTGTACGTCTGTACGTCTGTACGTCTGTACGTCTGTACGTCTGTACGTCTGTACGTCTGTACGTCTGTACGTCTGTACGTCTGTACGTCTGTACGTCTGTACGTCTGTACGTCTGTACGTCTGTACGTCTGTACGTCTGTACGTCTGTACGTCTGTACGTCTGTACGTCTGTACGTCTGTACGTCTGTACGTCTGTACGTCTGTACGTCTGTACGTCTGTACGTCTGTACGTCTGTACGTCTGTACGTCTGTACGTCTGTACGTCTGTACGTCTGTACGTCTGTACGTCTGTACGTCTGTACGTCTGTACGTCTGTACGTCTGTACGTCTGTACGTCTGTACGTCTGTACGTCTGTACGTCTGTACGTCTGTACGTCTGTACGTCTGTACGTCTGTACGTCTGTACGTCTGTACGTCTGTACGTCTGTACGTCTGTACGTCTGTACGTCTGTACGTCTGTACGTCTGTACGTCTGTACGTCTGTACGTCTGTACGTCTGTACGTCTGTACGTCTGTACGTCTGTACGTCTGTACGTCTGTACGTCTGTACGTCTGTACGTCTGTACGTCTGTACGTCTGTACGTCTGTACGTCTGTACGTCTGTACGTCTGTACGTCTGTACGTCTGTACGTCTGTACGTCTGTACGTCTGTACGTCTGTACGTCTGTACGTCTGTACGTCTGTACGTCTGTACGTCTGTACGTCTGTACGTCTGTACGTCTGTACGTCTGTACGTCTGTACGTCTGTACGTCTGTACGTCTGTACGTCTGTACGTCTGTACGTCTGTACGTCTGTACGTCTGTACGTCTGTACGTCTGTACGTCTGTACGTCTGTACGTCTGTACGTCTGTACGTCTGTACGTCTGTACGTCTGTACGTCTGTACGTCTGTACGTCTGTACGTCTGTACGTCTGTACGTCTGTACGTCTGTACGTCTGTACGTCTGTACGTCTGTACGTCTGTACGTCTGTACGTCTGTACGTCTGTACGTCTGTACGTCTGTACGTCTGTACGTCTGTACGTCTGTACGTCTGTACGTCTGTACGTCTGTACGTCTGTACGTCTGTACGTCTGTACGTCTGTACGTCTGTACGTCTGTACGTCTGTACGTCTGTACGTCTGTACGTCTGTACGTCTGTACGTCTGTACGTCTGTACGTCTGTACGTCTGTACGTCTGTACGTCTGTACGTCTGTACGTCTGTACGTCTGTACGTCTGTACGTCTGTACGTCTGTACGTCTGTACGTCTGTACGTCTGTACGTCTGTACGTCTGTACGTCTGTACGTCTGTACGTCTGTACGTCTGTACGTCTGTACGTCTGTACGTCTGTACGTCTGTACGTCTGTACGTCTGTACGTCTGTACGTCTGTACGTCTGTACGTCTGTACGTCTGTACGTCTGTACGTCTGTACGTCTGTACGTCTGTACGTCTGTACGTCTGTACGTCTGTACGTCTGTACGTCTGTACGTCTGTACGTCTGTACGTCTGTACGTCTGTACGTCTGTACGTCTGTACGTCTGTACGTCTGTACGTCTGTACGTCTGTACGTCTGTACGTCTGTACGTCTGTACGTCTGTACGTCTGTACGTCTGTACGTCTGTACGTCTGTACGTCTGTACGTCTGTACGTCTGTACGTCTGTACGTCTGTACGTCTGTACGTCTGTACGTCTGTACGTCTGTACGTCTGTACGTCTGTACGTCTGTACGTCTGTACGTCTGTACGTCTGTACGTCTGTACGTCTGTACGTCTGTACGTCTGTACGTCTGTACGTCTGTACGTCTGTACGTCTGTACGTCTGTACGTCTGTACGTCTGTACGTCTGTACGTCTGTACGTCTGTACGTCTGTACGTCTGTACGTCTGTACGTCTGTACGTCTGTACGTCTGTACGTCTGTACGTCTGTACGTCTGTACGTCTGTACGTCTGTACGTCTGTACGTCTGTACGTCTGTACGTCTGTACGTCTGTACGTCTGTACGTCTGTACGTCTGTACGTCTGTACGTCTGTACGTCTGTACGTCTGTACGTCTGTACGTCTGTACGTCTGTACGTCTGTACGTCTGTACGTCTGTACGTCTGTACGTCTGTACGTCTGTACGTCTGTACGTCTGTACGTCTGTACGTCTGTACGTCTGTACGTCTGTACGTCTGTACGTCTGTACGTCTGTACGTCTGTACGTCTGTACGTCTGTACGTCTGTACGTCTGTACGTCTGTACGTCTGTACGTCTGTACGTCTGTACGTCTGTACGTCTGTACGTCTGTACGTCTGTACGTCTGTACGTCTGTACGTCTGTACGTCTGTACGTCTGTACGTCTGTACGTCTGTACGTCTGTACGTCTGTACGTCTGTACGTCTGTACGTCTGTACGTCTGTACGTCTGTACGTCTGTACGTCTGTACGTCTGTACGTCTGTACGTCTGTACGTCTGTACGTCTGTACGTCTGTACGTCTGTACGTCTGTACGTCTGTACGTCTGTACGTCTGTACGTCTGTACGTCTGTACGTCTGTACGTCTGTACGTCTGTACGTCTGTACGTCTGTACGTCTGTACGTCTGTACGTCTGTACGTCTGTACGTCTGTACGTCTGTACGTCTGTACGTCTGTACGTCTGTACGTCTGTACGTCTGTACGTCTGTACGTCTGTACGTCTGTACGTCTGTACGTCTGTACGTCTGTACGTCTGTACGTCTGTACGTCTGTACGTCTGTACGTCTGTACGTCTGTACGTCTGTACGTCTGTACGTCTGTACGTCTGTACGTCTGTACGTCTGTACGTCTGTACGTCTGTACGTCTGTACGTCTGTACGTCTGTACGTCTGTACGTCTGTACGTCTGTACGTCTGTACGTCTGTACGTCTGTACGTCTGTACGTCTGTACGTCTGTACGTCTGTACGTCTGTACGTCTGTACGTCTGTACGTCTGTACGTCTGTACGTCTGTACGTCTGTACGTCTGTACGTCTGTACGTCTGTACGTCTGTACGTCTGTACGTCTGTACGTCTGTACGTCTGTACGTCTGTACGTCTGTACGTCTGTACGTCTGTACGTCTGTACGTCTGTACGTCTGTACGTCTGTACGTCTGTACGTCTGTACGTCTGTACGTCTGTACGTCTGTACGTCTGTACGTCTGTACGTCTGTACGTCTGTACGTCTGTACGTCTGTACGTCTGTACGTCTGTACGTCTGTACGTCTGTACGTCTGTACGTCTGTACGTCTGTACGTCTGTACGTCTGTACGTCTGTACGTCTGTACGTCTGTACGTCTGTACGTCTGTACGTCTGTACGTCTGTACGTCTGTACGTCTGTACGTCTGTACGTCTGTACGTCTGTACGTCTGTACGTCTGTACGTCTGTACGTCTGTACGTCTGTACGTCTGTACGTCTGTACGTCTGTACGTCTGTACGTCTGTACGTCTGTACGTCTGTACGTCTGTACGTCTGTACGTCTGTACGTCTGTACGTCTGTACGTCTGTACGTCTGTACGTCTGTACGTCTGTACGTCTGTACGTCTGTACGTCTGTACGTCTGTACGTCTGTACGTCTGTACGTCTGTACGTCTGTACGTCTGTACGTCTGTACGTCTGTACGTCTGTACGTCTGTACGTCTGTACGTCTGTACGTCTGTACGTCTGTACGTCTGTACGTCTGTACGTCTGTACGTCTGTACGTCTGTACGTCTGTACGTCTGTACGTCTGTACGTCTGTACGTCTGTACGTCTGTACGTCTGTACGTCTGTACGTCTGTACGTCTGTACGTCTGTACGTCTGTACGTCTGTACGTCTGTACGTCTGTACGTCTGTACGTCTGTACGTCTGTACGTCTGTACGTCTGTACGTCTGTACGTCTGTACGTCTGTACGTCTGTACGTCTGTACGTCTGTACGTCTGTACGTCTGTACGTCTGTACGTCTGTACGTCTGTACGTCTGTACGTCTGTACGTCTGTACGTCTGTACGTCTGTACGTCTGTACGTCTGTACGTCTGTACGTCTGTACGTCTGTACGTCTGTACGTCTGTACGTCTGTACGTCTGTACGTCTGTACGTCTGTACGTCTGTACGTCTGTACGTCTGTACGTCTGTACGTCTGTACGTCTGTACGTCTGTACGTCTGTACGTCTGTACGTCTGTACGTCTGTACGTCTGTACGTCTGTACGTCTGTACGTCTGTACGTCTGTACGTCTGTACGTCTGTACGTCTGTACGTCTGTACGTCTGTACGTCTGTACGTCTGTACGTCTGTACGTCTGTACGTCTGTACGTCTGTACGTCTGTACGTCTGTACGTCTGTACGTCTGTACGTCTGTACGTCTGTACGTCTGTACGTCTGTACGTCTGTACGTCTGTACGTCTGTACGTCTGTACGTCTGTACGTCTGTACGTCTGTACGTCTGTACGTCTGTACGTCTGTACGTCTGTACGTCTGTACGTCTGTACGTCTGTACGTCTGTACGTCTGTACGTCTGTACGTCTGTACGTCTGTACGTCTGTACGTCTGTACGTCTGTACGTCTGTACGTCTGTACGTCTGTACGTCTGTACGTCTGTACGTCTGTACGTCTGTACGTCTGTACGTCTGTACGTCTGTACGTCTGTACGTCTGTACGTCTGTACGTCTGTACGTCTGTACGTCTGTACGTCTGTACGTCTGTACGTCTGTACGTCTGTACGTCTGTACGTCTGTACGTCTGTACGTCTGTACGTCTGTACGTCTGTACGTCTGTACGTCTGTACGTCTGTACGTCTGTACGTCTGTACGTCTGTACGTCTGTACGTCTGTACGTCTGTACGTCTGTACGTCTGTACGTCTGTACGTCTGTACGTCTGTACGTCTGTACGTCTGTACGTCTGTACGTCTGTACGTCTGTACGTCTGTACGTCTGTACGTCTGTACGTCTGTACGTCTGTACGTCTGTACGTCTGTACGTCTGTACGTCTGTACGTCTGTACGTCTGTACGTCTGTACGTCTGTACGTCTGTACGTCTGTACGTCTGTACGTCTGTACGTCTGTACGTCTGTACGTCTGTACGTCTGTACGTCTGTACGTCTGTACGTCTGTACGTCTGTACGTCTGTACGTCTGTACGTCTGTACGTCTGTACGTCTGTACGTCTGTACGTCTGTACGTCTGTACGTCTGTACGTCTGTACGTCTGTACGTCTGTACGTCTGTACGTCTGTACGTCTGTACGTCTGTACGTCTGTACGTCTGTACGTCTGTACGTCTGTACGTCTGTACGTCTGTACGTCTGTACGTCTGTACGTCTGTACGTCTGTACGTCTGTACGTCTGTACGTCTGTACGTCTGTACGTCTGTACGTCTGTACGTCTGTACGTCTGTACGTCTGTACGTCTGTACGTCTGTACGTCTGTACGTCTGTACGTCTGTACGTCTGTACGTCTGTACGTCTGTACGTCTGTACGTCTGTACGTCTGTACGTCTGTACGTCTGTACGTCTGTACGTCTGTACGTCTGTACGTCTGTACGTCTGTACGTCTGTACGTCTGTACGTCTGTACGTCTGTACGTCTGTACGTCTGTACGTCTGTACGTCTGTACGTCTGTACGTCTGTACGTCTGTACGTCTGTACGTCTGTACGTCTGTACGTCTGTACGTCTGTACGTCTGTACGTCTGTACGTCTGTACGTCTGTACGTCTGTACGTCTGTACGTCTGTACGTCTGTACGTCTGTACGTCTGTACGTCTGTACGTCTGTACGTCTGTACGTCTGTACGTCTGTACGTCTGTACGTCTGTACGTCTGTACGTCTGTACGTCTGTACGTCTGTACGTCTGTACGTCTGTACGTCTGTACGTCTGTACGTCTGTACGTCTGTACGTCTGTACGTCTGTACGTCTGTACGTCTGTACGTCTGTACGTCTGTACGTCTGTACGTCTGTACGTCTGTACGTCTGTACGTCTGTACGTCTGTACGTCTGTACGTCTGTACGTCTGTACGTCTGTACGTCTGTACGTCTGTACGTCTGTACGTCTGTACGTCTGTACGTCTGTACGTCTGTACGTCTGTACGTCTGTACGTCTGTACGTCTGTACGTCTGTACGTCTGTACGTCTGTACGTCTGTACGTCTGTACGTCTGTACGTCTGTACGTCTGTACGTCTGTACGTCTGTACGTCTGTACGTCTGTACGTCTGTACGTCTGTACGTCTGTACGTCTGTACGTCTGTACGTCTGTACGTCTGTACGTCTGTACGTCTGTACGTCTGTACGTCTGTACGTCTGTACGTCTGTACGTCTGTACGTCTGTACGTCTGTACGTCTGTACGTCTGTACGTCTGTACGTCTGTACGTCTGTACGTCTGTACGTCTGTACGTCTGTACGTCTGTACGTCTGTACGTCTGTACGTCTGTACGTCTGTACGTCTGTACGTCTGTACGTCTGTACGTCTGTACGTCTGTACGTCTGTACGTCTGTACGTCTGTACGTCTGTACGTCTGTACGTCTGTACGTCTGTACGTCTGTACGTCTGTACGTCTGTACGTCTGTACGTCTGTACGTCTGTACGTCTGTACGTCTGTACGTCTGTACGTCTGTACGTCTGTACGTCTGTACGTCTGTACGTCTGTACGTCTGTACGTCTGTACGTCTGTACGTCTGTACGTCTGTACGTCTGTACGTCTGTACGTCTGTACGTCTGTACGTCTGTACGTCTGTACGTCTGTACGTCTGTACGTCTGTACGTCTGTACGTCTGTACGTCTGTACGTCTGTACGTCTGTACGTCTGTACGTCTGTACGTCTGTACGTCTGTACGTCTGTACGTCTGTACGTCTGTACGTCTGTACGTCTGTACGTCTGTACGTCTGTACGTCTGTACGTCTGTACGTCTGTACGTCTGTACGTCTGTACGTCTGTACGTCTGTACGTCTGTACGTCTGTACGTCTGTACGTCTGTACGTCTGTACGTCTGTACGTCTGTACGTCTGTACGTCTGTACGTCTGTACGTCTGTACGTCTGTACGTCTGTACGTCTGTACGTCTGTACGTCTGTACGTCTGTACGTCTGTACGTCTGTACGTCTGTACGTCTGTACGTCTGTACGTCTGTACGTCTGTACGTCTGTACGTCTGTACGTCTGTACGTCTGTACGTCTGTACGTCTGTACGTCTGTACGTCTGTACGTCTGTACGTCTGTACGTCTGTACGTCTGTACGTCTGTACGTCTGTACGTCTGTACGTCTGTACGTCTGTACGTCTGTACGTCTGTACGTCTGTACGTCTGTACGTCTGTACGTCTGTACGTCTGTACGTCTGTACGTCTGTACGTCTGTACGTCTGTACGTCTGTACGTCTGTACGTCTGTACGTCTGTACGTCTGTACGTCTGTACGTCTGTACGTCTGTACGTCTGTACGTCTGTACGTCTGTACGTCTGTACGTCTGTACGTCTGTACGTCTGTACGTCTGTACGTCTGTACGTCTGTACGTCTGTACGTCTGTACGTCTGTACGTCTGTACGTCTGTACGTCTGTACGTCTGTACGTCTGTACGTCTGTACGTCTGTACGTCTGTACGTCTGTACGTCTGTACGTCTGTACGTCTGTACGTCTGTACGTCTGTACGTCTGTACGTCTGTACGTCTGTACGTCTGTACGTCTGTACGTCTGTACGTCTGTACGTCTGTACGTCTGTACGTCTGTACGTCTGTACGTCTGTACGTCTGTACGTCTGTACGTCTGTACGTCTGTACGTCTGTACGTCTGTACGTCTGTACGTCTGTACGTCTGTACGTCTGTACGTCTGTACGTCTGTACGTCTGTACGTCTGTACGTCTGTACGTCTGTACGTCTGTACGTCTGTACGTCTGTACGTCTGTACGTCTGTACGTCTGTACGTCTGTACGTCTGTACGTCTGTACGTCTGTACGTCTGTACGTCTGTACGTCTGTACGTCTGTACGTCTGTACGTCTGTACGTCTGTACGTCTGTACGTCTGTACGTCTGTACGTCTGTACGTCTGTACGTCTGTACGTCTGTACGTCTGTACGTCTGTACGTCTGTACGTCTGTACGTCTGTACGTCTGTACGTCTGTACGTCTGTACGTCTGTACGTCTGTACGTCTGTACGTCTGTACGTCTGTACGTCTGTACGTCTGTACGTCTGTACGTCTGTACGTCTGTACGTCTGTACGTCTGTACGTCTGTACGTCTGTACGTCTGTACGTCTGTACGTCTGTACGTCTGTACGTCTGTACGTCTGTACGTCTGTACGTCTGTACGTCTGTACGTCTGTACGTCTGTACGTCTGTACGTCTGTACGTCTGTACGTCTGTACGTCTGTACGTCTGTACGTCTGTACGTCTGTACGTCTGTACGTCTGTACGTCTGTACGTCTGTACGTCTGTACGTCTGTACGTCTGTACGTCTGTACGTCTGTACGTCTGTACGTCTGTACGTCTGTACGTCTGTACGTCTGTACGTCTGTACGTCTGTACGTCTGTACGTCTGTACGTCTGTACGTCTGTACGTCTGTACGTCTGTACGTCTGTACGTCTGTACGTCTGTACGTCTGTACGTCTGTACGTCTGTACGTCTGTACGTCTGTACGTCTGTACGTCTGTACGTCTGTACGTCTGTACGTCTGTACGTCTGTACGTCTGTACGTCTGTACGTCTGTACGTCTGTACGTCTGTACGTCTGTACGTCTGTACGTCTGTACGTCTGTACGTCTGTACGTCTGTACGTCTGTACGTCTGTACGTCTGTACGTCTGTACGTCTGTACGTCTGTACGTCTGTACGTCTGTACGTCTGTACGTCTGTACGTCTGTACGTCTGTACGTCTGTACGTCTGTACGTCTGTACGTCTGTACGTCTGTACGTCTGTACGTCTGTACGTCTGTACGTCTGTACGTCTGTACGTCTGTACGTCTGTACGTCTGTACGTCTGTACGTCTGTACGTCTGTACGTCTGTACGTCTGTACGTCTGTACGTCTGTACGTCTGTACGTCTGTACGTCTGTACGTCTGTACGTCTGTACGTCTGTACGTCTGTACGTCTGTACGTCTGTACGTCTGTACGTCTGTACGTCTGTACGTCTGTACGTCTGTACGTCTGTACGTCTGTACGTCTGTACGTCTGTACGTCTGTACGTCTGTACGTCTGTACGTCTGTACGTCTGTACGTCTGTACGTCTGTACGTCTGTACGTCTGTACGTCTGTACGTCTGTACGTCTGTACGTCTGTACGTCTGTACGTCTGTACGTCTGTACGTCTGTACGTCTGTACGTCTGTACGTCTGTACGTCTGTACGTCTGTACGTCTGTACGTCTGTACGTCTGTACGTCTGTACGTCTGTACGTCTGTACGTCTGTACGTCTGTACGTCTGTACGTCTGTACGTCTGTACGTCTGTACGTCTGTACGTCTGTACGTCTGTACGTCTGTACGTCTGTACGTCTGTACGTCTGTACGTCTGTACGTCTGTACGTCTGTACGTCTGTACGTCTGTACGTCTGTACGTCTGTACGTCTGTACGTCTGTACGTCTGTACGTCTGTACGTCTGTACGTCTGTACGTCTGTACGTCTGTACGTCTGTACGTCTGTACGTCTGTACGTCTGTACGTCTGTACGTCTGTACGTCTGTACGTCTGTACGTCTGTACGTCTGTACGTCTGTACGTCTGTACGTCTGTACGTCTGTACGTCTGTACGTCTGTACGTCTGTACGTCTGTACGTCTGTACGTCTGTACGTCTGTACGTCTGTACGTCTGTACGTCTGTACGTCTGTACGTCTGTACGTCTGTACGTCTGTACGTCTGTACGTCTGTACGTCTGTACGTCTGTACGTCTGTACGTCTGTACGTCTGTACGTCTGTACGTCTGTACGTCTGTACGTCTGTACGTCTGTACGTCTGTACGTCTGTACGTCTGTACGTCTGTACGTCTGTACGTCTGTACGTCTGTACGTCTGTACGTCTGTACGTCTGTACGTCTGTACGTCTGTACGTCTGTACGTCTGTACGTCTGTACGTCTGTACGTCTGTACGTCTGTACGTCTGTACGTCTGTACGTCTGTACGTCTGTACGTCTGTACGTCTGTACGTCTGTACGTCTGTACGTCTGTACGTCTGTACGTCTGTACGTCTGTACGTCTGTACGTCTGTACGTCTGTACGTCTGTACGTCTGTACGTCTGTACGTCTGTACGTCTGTACGTCTGTACGTCTGTACGTCTGTACGTCTGTACGTCTGTACGTCTGTACGTCTGTACGTCTGTACGTCTGTACGTCTGTACGTCTGTACGTCTGTACGTCTGTACGTCTGTACGTCTGTACGTCTGTACGTCTGTACGTCTGTACGTCTGTACGTCTGTACGTCTGTACGTCTGTACGTCTGTACGTCTGTACGTCTGTACGTCTGTACGTCTGTACGTCTGTACGTCTGTACGTCTGTACGTCTGTACGTCTGTACGTCTGTACGTCTGTACGTCTGTACGTCTGTACGTCTGTACGTCTGTACGTCTGTACGTCTGTACGTCTGTACGTCTGTACGTCTGTACGTCTGTACGTCTGTACGTCTGTACGTCTGTACGTCTGTACGTCTGTACGTCTGTACGTCTGTACGTCTGTACGTCTGTACGTCTGTACGTCTGTACGTCTGTACGTCTGTACGTCTGTACGTCTGTACGTCTGTACGTCTGTACGTCTGTACGTCTGTACGTCTGTACGTCTGTACGTCTGTACGTCTGTACGTCTGTACGTCTGTACGTCTGTACGTCTGTACGTCTGTACGTCTGTACGTCTGTACGTCTGTACGTCTGTACGTCTGTACGTCTGTACGTCTGTACGTCTGTACGTCTGTACGTCTGTACGTCTGTACGTCTGTACGTCTGTACGTCTGTACGTCTGTACGTCTGTACGTCTGTACGTCTGTACGTCTGTACGTCTGTACGTCTGTACGTCTGTACGTCTGTACGTCTGTACGTCTGTACGTCTGTACGTCTGTACGTCTGTACGTCTGTACGTCTGTACGTCTGTACGTCTGTACGTCTGTACGTCTGTACGTCTGTACGTCTGTACGTCTGTACGTCTGTACGTCTGTACGTCTGTACGTCTGTACGTCTGTACGTCTGTACGTCTGTACGTCTGTACGTCTGTACGTCTGTACGTCTGTACGTCTGTACGTCTGTACGTCTGTACGTCTGTACGTCTGTACGTCTGTACGTCTGTACGTCTGTACGTCTGTACGTCTGTACGTCTGTACGTCTGTACGTCTGTACGTCTGTACGTCTGTACGTCTGTACGTCTGTACGTCTGTACGTCTGTACGTCTGTACGTCTGTACGTCTGTACGTCTGTACGTCTGTACGTCTGTACGTCTGTACGTCTGTACGTCTGTACGTCTGTACGTCTGTACGTCTGTACGTCTGTACGTCTGTACGTCTGTACGTCTGTACGTCTGTACGTCTGTACGTCTGTACGTCTGTACGTCTGTACGTCTGTACGTCTGTACGTCTGTACGTCTGTACGTCTGTACGTCTGTACGTCTGTACGTCTGTACGTCTGTACGTCTGTACGTCTGTACGTCTGTACGTCTGTACGTCTGTACGTCTGTACGTCTGTACGTCTGTACGTCTGTACGTCTGTACGTCTGTACGTCTGTACGTCTGTACGTCTGTACGTCTGTACGTCTGTACGTCTGTACGTCTGTACGTCTGTACGTCTGTACGTCTGTACGTCTGTACGTCTGTACGTCTGTACGTCTGTACGTCTGTACGTCTGTACGTCTGTACGTCTGTACGTCTGTACGTCTGTACGTCTGTACGTCTGTACGTCTGTACGTCTGTACGTCTGTACGTCTGTACGTCTGTACGTCTGTACGTCTGTACGTCTGTACGTCTGTACGTCTGTACGTCTGTACGTCTGTACGTCTGTACGTCTGTACGTCTGTACGTCTGTACGTCTGTACGTCTGTACGTCTGTACGTCTGTACGTCTGTACGTCTGTACGTCTGTACGTCTGTACGTCTGTACGTCTGTACGTCTGTACGTCTGTAGGTCTGTCTGTCTGTCTGTCTGTCTGTCTGTCTGTCTGTCTGTCTGTCTGTCTGTATGTCTGTATGTCTGTATGTCTGTAGGTCTGTATGTCTGTATGTCTGTATGTCTGTACGTCTGTACGTCTGTAGGTCTGTCTGTCTGTCTGTCTGTCTGTCTGTCTGTCTGTCTGTCTGTCTGTCTGTACGTCTGTACGTCTGTACGTCTGTACGTCTGTACGTCTGTACGTCTGTACGTCTGTACGTCTGTACGTCTGTACGTCTGTACGTCTGTACGTCTGTACGTCTGTACGTCTGTACGTCTGTACGTCTGTACGTCTGTACGTCTGTACGTCTGTACGTCTGTACGTCTGTACGTCTGTACGTCTGTACGTCTGTACGTCTGTACGTCTGTACGTCTGTACGTCTGTACGTCTGTACGTCTGTACGTCTGTACGTCTGTACGTCTGTACGTCTGTACGTCTGTACGTCTGTACGTCTGTACGTCTGTACGTCTGTACGTCTGTACGTCTGTACGTCTGTACGTCTGTACGTCTGTACGTCTGTACGTCTGTACGTCTGTACGTCTGTACGTCTGTACGTCTGTACGTCTGTACGTCTGTACGTCTGTACGTCTGTACGTCTGTACGTCTGTACGTCTGTACGTCTGTACGTCTGTACGTCTGTACGTCTGTACGTCTGTACGTCTGTACGTCTGTACGTCTGTACGTCTGTACGTCTGTACGTCTGTACGTATGTACGTCTGTACGTCTGTACGTCTGTACGTCTGTACGTATGTACGTCTGTACGTATGTACGTTTGTACGTCTGTACGTCTGTACGTCTGTACGTCTGTACGTCTGTACGTATGTACGTCTGTACGTCTGTACGTCTGTACGTCTGTACGTCTGTACGTCTGTACGTCTGTACGTCTGTACGTCTGTACGTCTGTACGTCTGTACGTCTGTACGTCTGTACGTCTGTACGTCTGTACGTCTGTACGTCTGTACGTCTGTACGTCTGTACGTCTGTACGTCTGTACGTCTGTACGTCTGTACGTCTGTACGTCTGTACGTCTGTACGTCTGTACGTCTGTACGTCTGTACGTCTGTACGTCTGTACGTCTGTACGTCTGTACGTCTGTACGTCTGTACGTCTGTACGTCTGTACGTCTGTACGTCTGTACGTCTGTACGTCTGTACGTCTGTACGTCTGTACGTCTGTACGTCTGTACGTCTGTACGTCTGTACGTCTGTACGTCTGTACGTCTGTACGTCTGTACGTCTGTACGTCTGTACGTCTGTACGTCTGTACGTCTGTACGTCTGTACGTCTGTACGTCTGTACGTCTGTACGTCTGTACGTCTGTACGTCTGTACGTCTGTACGTCTGTACGTCTGTACGTCTGTACGTCTGTACGTCTGTACGTCTGTACGTCTGTACGTCTGTACGTCTGTACGTCTGTACGTCTGTACGTCTGTACGTCTGTACGTCTGTACGTCTGTACGTCTGTACGTCTGTACGTCTGTACGTCTGTACGTCTGTACGTCTGTACGTCTGTACGTCTGTACGTCTGTACGTCTGTACGTCTGTACGTCTGTACGTCTGTACGTCTGTACGTCTGTACGTCTGTACGTCTGTACGTCTGTACGTCTGTACGTCTGTACGTCTGTACGTCTGTACGTCTGTACGTCTGTACGTCTGTACGTCTGTACGTCTGTACGTCTGTACGTCTGTACGTCTGTACGTCTGTACGTCTGTACGTCTGTACGTCTGTACGTCTGTACGTCTGTACGTCTGTACGTCTGTACGTCTGTACGTCTGTACGTCTGTACGTCTGTACGTCTGTACGTCTGTACGTCTGTACGTCTGTACGTCTGTACGTCTGTACGTCTGTACGTCTGTACGTCTGTACGTCTGTACGTCTGTACGTCTGTACGTCTGTACGTCTGTACGTCTGTACGTCTGTACGTCTGTACGTCTGTACGTCTGTACGTCTGTACGTCTGTACGTCTGTACGTCTGTACGTCTGTACGTCTGTACGTCTGTACGTCTGTACGTCTGTACGTCTGTACGTCTGTACGTCTGTACGTCTGTACGTCTGTACGTCTGTACGTCTGTACGTCTGTACGTCTGTACGTCTGTACGTCTGTACGTCTGTACGTCTGTACGTCTGTACGTCTGTACGTCTGTACGTCTGTACGTCTGTACGTCTGTACGTCTGTACGTCTGTACGTCTGTACGTCTGTACGTCTGTACGTCTGTACGTCTGTACGTCTGTACGTCTGTACGTCTGTACGTCTGTACGTCTGTACGTCTGTACGTCTGTACGTCTGTACGTCTGTACGTCTGTACGTCTGTACGTCTGTACGTCTGTACGTCTGTACGTCTGTACGTCTGTACGTCTGTACGTCTGTACGTCTGTACGTCTGTACGTCTGTACGTCTGTACGTCTGTACGTCTGTACGTCTGTACGTCTGTACGTCTGTACGTCTGTACGTCTGTACGTCTGTACGTCTGTACGTCTGTACGTCTGTACGTCTGTACGTCTGTACGTCTGTACGTCTGTACGTCTGTACGTCTGTACGTCTGTACGTCTGTACGTCTGTACGTCTGTACGTCTGTACGTCTGTACGTCTGTACGTCAGTACGTCTGTACGTCTGTACGTCTGTACGTCTGTACGTCTGTACGTCTGTACGTCTGTACGTCTGTACGTCTGTACGTCTGTACGTCTGTACGTCTGTACGTCTGTACGTCTGTACGTCTGTACGTCTGTACGTCTGTACGTCTGTACGTCTGTACGTCTGTACGTCTGTACGTCTGTACGTCTGTACGTCTGTACGTCTGTACGTCTGTACGTCTGTACGTCTGTACGTCTGTACGTCTGTACGTCTGTACGTCTGTACGTCTGTACGTCTGTACGTCTGTACGTCTGTACGTCTGTACGTCTGTACGTCTGTACGTCTGTACGTCTGTACGTCTGTACGTCTGTACGTCTGTACGTTGTACGTCTGTACGTCTGTACGTCTGTACGTCTGTACGTCTGTACGTCTGTACGTCTGTACGTCTGTACGTCTGTACGTCTGTACGTCTGTACGTCTGTACGTCTGTACGTCTGTACGTCTGTACGTCTGTACGTCTGTACGTCTGTACGTCTGTACGTCTGTACGTCTGTACGTCTGTACGTCTGTACGTCTGTACGTCTGTACGTCTGTACGTCTGTACGTCTGTACGTCTGTACGTCTGTACGTCTGTACGACTGTACGTCTGTACGTCTGTACGTCTGTACGTCTGTAGGTCTGTCTGTCTGTCTGTCGGTCTGTCTGTCTGTCTGTCTGTCTGTATGTCTGTATGTCTGTATGTCTGTATGTCTGTATGTCTGTATGTCTGTATGTCTGTATGTCTGTATGTCTGTATGTCTGTATGTCTGTATGTCTGTATGTCTGTATGTCTGTATGTCTGTATGTCTGTATGTCTGTACGTCTGTACGTCTGTATGTCTGTACGTCTGTACGTCTGTACGTCTGTACGTCTGTACGTCTGTACGTCTGTACGTCTGTACGTCTGTACGTCTGTACGTCTGTACGTCTGTACGTCTGTACGTCTGTACGTCTGTACGTCTGTACGTCTGTACGTCTGTACGTCTGTACGTCTGTACGTCTGTACGTCTGTACGTCTGTAGGTCTGTATGTCTGTATGTCTGTATGTCTGTATGTCTGTATGTCTGTATGTCTGTATGTCTGTATGTCTGTACGTCTGTACGTCTGTACGTCTGTACGTCTGTACGTCTGTACGTCTGTACGTCTGTACGTCTGTAGGTCTGTACGTCTGTAGGTCTGTACGTCTGTACGTCTGTACGTCTGTACGTCTGTACGTCTGTAGGTCTGTCTGTCGGTCTGTCTGTCTGTCTGTCTGTCTGTCTGTATGTCTGTATGTCTGTATGTCTGTATGTCTGTATGTCTGTATGTCTGTACGTCTGTACGTCTGTACGTCTGTACGTCTGTACGTCTGTACGTCTGTACGTCTGTACGTCTGTACGTCTGTACGTCTGTACGTCTGTACGTCTGTACGTCTGTACGTCTGTACGTCTGTACGTCTGTACGTCTGTACGTCTGTACGTCTGTACGTCTGTACGTCTGTACGTCTGTACGTCTGTACGTCTGTACGTCTGTACGTCTGTACGTCTGTACGTCTGTACGTCTGTACGTCTGTACGTCTGTACGTCTGTACGTCTGTACGTCTGTACGTCTGTACGTCTGTACGTCTGTACGTCTGTACGTCTGTACGTCTGTACGTCTGTACGTCTGTACGTCTGTACGTCTGTACGTCTGTACGTCTGTACGTCTGTACGTCTGTACGTCTGTACGTCTGTACGTCTGTACGTCTGTACGTCTGTACGTCTGTACGTCTGTACGTCTGTACGTCTGTACGTCTGTACGTCTGTACGTCTGTACGTCTGTACGTCTGTACGTCTGTACGTCTGTACGTCTGTACGTCTGTACGTCTGTACGTCTGTACGTCTGTACGTCTGTACGTCTGTACGTCTGTACGTCTGTACGTCTGTACGTCTGTACGTCTGTACGTCTGTACGTCTGTACGTCTGTACGTCTGTACGTCTGTACGTCTGTACGTCTGTACGTCTGTACGTCTGTACGTCTGTACGTCTGTACGTCTGTACGTCTGTACGTCTGTACGTCTGTACGTCTGTACGTCTGTACGTCTGTACGTCTGTACGTCTGTACGTCTGTACGTCTGTACGTCTGTACGTCTGTACGTCTGTACGTCTGTACGTCTGTACGTCTGTACGTCTGTACGTCTGTACGTCTGTACGTCTGTACGTCTGTACGTCTGTACGTCTGTACGTCTGTACGTCTGTACGTCTGTACGTCTGTACGTCTGTACGTCTGTACGTCTGTACGTCTGTACGTCTGTACGTCTGTACGTCTGTACGTCTGTTCGTCTGTACGTCTGTACGTCTGTACGTCTGTACGTCTGTACGTCTGTACGTCTGTACGTCTGTACGTCTGTACGTCTGTACGTCTGTACGTCTGTACGTCTGTACGTCTGTACGTCTGTACGTCTGTACGTCTGTACGTCTGTACGTCTGTACGTCTGTACGTCTGTACGTCTGTACGTCTGTACGTCTGTACGTCTGTACGTCTGTACGTCTGTACGTCTGTACGTCTGTACGTCTGTACGTCTGTACGTCTGTACGTCTGTACGTCTGTACGTCTGTACGTCTGTACGTCTGTACGACTGTACGTCTGTACGTCTGTACGTCTGTACGTCTGTACGTCTGTACGTCTGTACGTCTGTACGTCTGTACGTCTGTACGTCTGTACGTCTGTACGTCTGTACGTCTGTACGTCTGTACGTCTGTACGTCTGTAGGTCTGTCTGTCTGTCTGTCTGTCTGTCGGTCTGTCTGTCTGTCTGTCTGTATGTCTGTATGTCTGTATGTCTGTATGTCTGTATGTCTGTATGTCTGTATGTCTGTATGTCTGTATGTCTGTATGTCTGTATGTCTGTATGTCTGTATGTCTGTATGTCTGTATGTCTGTATGTCTGTATGTCTGTATGTCTGTATGTCTGTAGGTCTGTACGTCTGTACGTCTGTACGTCTGTACGTCTGTACGTCTGTACGTCTGTACGTCTGTACGTCTGTACGTCTGTACGTCTGTACGTCTGTACGTCTGTACGTCTGTACGTCTGTACGTCTGTACGTCTGTACGTCTGTACGTCTGTACGTCTGTACGTCTGTACGTCTGTACGTCTGTAGGTCTGTAGGTCTGTATGTCTGTATGTCTGTATGTCTGTATGTCTGTATGTCTGTATGTCTGTATGTCTGTATGTCTGTATGTCTGTATGTCTGTATGTCTGTATGTCTGTATGTCTGTATGTCTGTATGTCTGTATGCCTGTATGTCTGTATGTCTGTATGTCTGTATGTCTGTATGTCTGTATGTCTGTATGTCTGTAGGTCTGTACGTCTGTACGTCTGTACGTCTGTACGTCTGTACGTCTGTAGGTCTGTACGTCTGTACGTCTGTACGTCTGTACGTCTGTACGTCTGTACGTCTGTACGTCTGTACGTCTGTACGTCTGTACGTCTGTACGTCTGTACGTCTGTACGTCTGTACGTCTGTACGTCTGTACGTCTGTACGTCTGTACGTCTGTACGTCTGTACGTCTGTACGTCTGTACGTCTGTACGTCTGTACGTCTGTACGTCTGTACGTCTGTACGTCTGTACGTCTGTACGTCTGTACGTCTGTACGTCTGTACGTCTGTACGTCTGTACGTCTGTACGTCTGTACGTCTGTACGTCTGTACGTCTGTACGTCTGTACGTCTGTACGTCTGTACGTCTGTACGTCTGTACGTCTGTACGTCTGTACGTCTGTACGTCTGTACGTCTGTACGTCTGTACGTCTGTACGTCTGTACGTCTGTACGTCTGTACGTCTGTACGTCTGTACGTCTGTACGTCTGTACGTCTGTACGTCTGTACGTCTGTACGTCTGTACGTCTGTACGTCTGTACGTCTGTACGTCTGTACGTCTGTACGTCTGTACGTCTGTACGTCTGTACGTCTGTACGTCTGTACGTCTGTACGTCTGTACGTCTGTACGTCTGTACGTCTGTACGTCTGTACGTCTGTACGTCTGTACGTCTGTACGTCTGTACGTCTGTACGTCTGTACGTCTGTACGTCTGTACGTCTGTACGTCTGTACGTCTGTACGTCTGTACGTCTGTACGTCTGTACGTCTGTACGTCTGTACGTCTGTACGTCTGTACGTCTGTACGTCTGTACGTCTGTACGTCTGTACGTCTGTACGTCTGTACGTCTGTACGTCTGTACGTCTGTACGTCTGTACGTCTGTACGTCTGTACGTCTGTACGTCTGTACGTCTGTACGTCTGTACGTCTGTACGTCTGTACGTCTGTACGTCTGTACGTCTGTACGTCTGTACGTCTGTACGTCTGTACGTCTGTACGTCTGTACGTCTGTACGTCTGTACGTCTGTACGTCTGTACGTCTGTACGTCTGTACGTCTGTACGTCTGTACGTCTGTACGTCTGTACGTCTGTACGTCTGTACGTCTGTACGTCTGTACGTCTGTACGTCTGTACGTCTGTACGTCTGTACGTCTGTACGTCTGTACGTCTGTACGTCTGTACGTCTGTACGTCTGTACGTCTGTACGTCTGTACGTCTGTACGTCTGTACGTCTGTACGTCTGTACGTCTGTACGTCTGTACGTCTGTACGTCTGTACGTCTGTACGTCTGTACGTCTGTACGTCTGTACGTCTGTACGTCTGTACGTCTGTACGTCTGTACGTCTGTACGTCTGTACGTCTGTACGTCTGTACGTCTGTACGTCTGTACGTCTGTACGTCTGTACGTCTGTACGTCTGTACGTCTGTACGTCTGTACGTCTGTACGTCTGTACGTCTGTACGTCTGTACGTCTGTACGTCTGTACGTCTGTACGTCTGTACGTCTGTACGTCTGTACGTCTGTACGTCTGTACGTCTGTACGTCTGTACGTTTGTACGTCTGTCTGTATGTCTGTACGTCTGTACGTCTGTCTGTATGTCTGTATGTCTGTATGTCTGTATGTCTGTATGTCTGTATGTCTGTATGTCTGTATGTCTGTACGTCTGTACGTCTGTATGTCTGTACGTCTGTACGTCTGTACGTCTGTCGGTCTGTACGTCTGTCTGTCTGTACGTCTGTCTGTCTGTACGTCTGTCTGTCTGTACGTCTGTCTGTCTGTACGTCTGTCTGTATGTCTGTATGTCTGTATGTCTGTATGTCTGTATGTCTGTATGTCTGTATGTCTGTATGTCTGTATGTCTGTATGTCTGTATGTCTGTATGTCTGTATGTCTGTATGTCTGTATGTCTGTATGTCTGTATGTCTGTACGTCTGTATGTCTGTATGTCTGTATGTCTGTATGTCTGTACGTCTGTATGTCTGTACGTCTGTATGTCTGTACGTCTGTACGTCTGTACGTCTGTACGTCTGTACGTCTGTACGTCTGTACGTCTGTACGTCTGTACGTCTGTACGTCTGTACGTCTGTACGTCTGTACGTCTGTACGTCTGTACGTCTGTACGTCTGTACGTCTGTACGTCTGTACGTCTGTACGTCTGTACGTCTGTACGTCTGTACGTCTGTACGTCTGTACGTCTGTACGTCTGTACGTCTGTACGTCTGTACGTCTGTACGTCTGTACGTCTGTACGTCTGTACGTCTGTACGTCTGTACGTCTGTACGTCTGTACGTCTGTACGTCTGTACGTCTGTACGTCTGTACGTCTGTACGTCTGTACGTCTGTACGTCTGTACGTCTGTACGTCTGTACGTCTGTACGTCTGTACGTCTGTACGTCTGTACGTCTGTACGTCTGTACGTCTGTACGTCTGTACGTCTGTACGTCTGTACGTCTGTACGTCTGTACGTCTGTACGTCTGTACGTCTGTACGTCTGTACGTCTGTACGTCTGTACGTCTGTACGTCTGTACGTCTGTACGTCTGTACGTCTGTACGTCTGTACGTCTGTACGTCTGTACGTCTGTACGTCTGTACGTCTGTACGTCTGTACGTCTGTACGTCTGTACGTCTGTACGTCTGTACGTCTGTACGTCTGTACGTCTGTACGTCTGTACGTCTGTACGTCTGTACGTCTGTACGTCTGTACGTCTGTACGTCTGTACGTCTGTACGTCTGTACGTCTGTACGTCTGTACGTCTGTACGTCTGTACGTCTGTACGTCTGTACGTCTGTACGTCTGTACGTCTGTACGTCTGTACGTCTGTACGTCTGTACGTCTGTACGTCTGTACGTCTGTACGTCTGTACGTCTGTACGTCTGTACGTCTGTACGTCTGTACGTCTGTACGTCTGTACGTCTGTACGTCTGTACGTCTGTACGTCTGTACGTCTGTACGTCTGTACGTCTGTACGTCTGTACGTCTGTACGTCTGTACGTCTGTACGTCTGTACGTCTGTACGTCTGTACGTCTGTACGTCTGTACGTCTGTACGTCTGTACGTCTGTACGTCTGTACGTCTGTACGTCTGTACGTCTGTACGTCTGTACGTCTGTACGTCTGTACGTCTGTACGTCTGTACGTCTGTACGTCTGTACGTCTGTACGTCTGTACGTCTGTACGTCTGTACGTCTGTACGTCTGTACGTCTGTACGTCTGTACGTCTGTACGTCTGTACGTCTGTACGTCTGTACGTCTGTACGTCTGTACGTCTGTACGTCTGTACGTCTGTACGTCTGTACGTCTGTACGTCTGTACGTCTGTACGTCTGTACGTCTGTACGTCTGTACGTCTGTACGTCTGTACGTCTGTACGTCTGTACGTCTGTACGTCTGTACGTCTGTACGTCTGTACGTCTGTACGTCTGTACGTCTGTACGTCTGTACGTCTGTACGTCTGTACGTCTGTACGTCTGTACGTCTGTACGTCTGTACGTCTGTACGTCTGTACGTCTGTACGTCTGTACGTCTGTACGTCTGTACGTCTGTACGTCTGTACGTCTGTACGTCTGTACGTCTGTACGTCTGTACGTCTGTACGTCTGTACGTCTGTACGTCTGTACGTCTGTACGTCTGTACGTCTGTACGTCTGTACGTCTGTACGTCTGTACGTCTGTACGTCTGTACGTCTGTACGTCTGTACGTCTGTACGTCTGTACGTCTGTACGTCTGTACGTCTGTACGTCTGTACGTCTGTACGTCTGTACGTCTGTACGTCTGTACGTCTGTACGTCTGTACGTCTGTACGTCTGTACGTCTGTACGTCTGTACGTCTGTACGTCTGTACGTCTGTACGTCTGTACGTCTGTACGTCTGTACGTCTGTACGTCTGTACGTCTGTACGTCTGTACGTCTGTACGTCTGTACGTCTGTACGTCTGTACGTCTGTACGTCTGTACGTCTGTACGTCTGTACGTCTGTACGTCTGTACGTCTGTACGTCTGTACGTCTGTACGTCTGTACGTCTGTACGTCTGTACGTCTGTACGTCTGTACGTCTGTACGTCTGTACGTCTGTACGTCTGTACGTCTGTACGTCTGTACGTCTGTACGTCTGTACGTCTGTACGTCTGTACGTCTGTACGTCTGTACGTCTGTACGTCTGTACGTCTGTACGTCTGTACGTCTGTACGTCTGTACGTCTGTACGTCTGTACGTCTGTACGTCTGTACGTCTGTACGTCTGTACGTCTGTACGTCTGTACGTCTGTACGTCTGTACGTCTGTACGTCTGTACGTCTGTACGTCTGTACGTCTGTACGTCTGTACGTCTGTACGTCTGTACGTCTGTACGTCTGTACGTCTGTACGTCTGTACGTCTGTACGTCTGTACGTCTGTACGTCTGTACGTCTGTACGTCTGTACGTCTGTACGTCTGTACGTCTGTACGTCTGTACGTCTGTACGTCTGTACGTCTGTACGTCTGTACGTCTGTACGTCTGTACGTCTGTACGTCTGTACGTCTGTACGTCTGTACGTCTGTACGTCTGTACGTCTGTACGTCTGTACGTCTGTACGTCTGTACGTCTGTACGTCTGTACGTCTGTACGTCTGTACGTCTGTACGTCTGTACGTCTGTACGTCTGTACGTCTGTACGTCTGTACGTCTGTACGTCTGTACGTCTGTACGTCTGTACGTCTGTACGTCTGTACGTCTGTACGTCTGTACGTCTGTACGTCTGTACGTCTGTACGTCTGTACGTCTGTACGTCTGTACGTCTGTACGTCTGTACGTCTGTACGTCTGTACGTCTGTACGTCTGTACGTCTGTACGTCTGTACGTCTGTACGTCTGTACGTCTGTACGTCTGTACGTCTGTACGTCTGTACGTCTGTACGTCTGTACGTCTGTACGTCTGTACGTCTGTACGTCTGTACGTCTGTACGTCTGTACGTCTGTACGTCTGTACGTCTGTACGTCTGTACGTCTGTACGTCTGTACGTCTGTACGTCTGTACGTCTGTACGTCTGTACGTCTGTACGTCTGTACGTCTGTACGTCTGTACGTCTGTACGTCTGTACGTCTGTACGTCTGTACGTCTGTACGTCTGTACGTCTGTACGTCTGTACGTCTGTACGTCTGTACGTCTGTACGTCTGTACGTCTGTACGTCTGTACGTCTGTACGTCTGTACGTCTGTACGTCTGTACGTCTGTACGTCTGTACGTCTGTACGTCTGTACGTCTGTACGTCTGTACGTCTGTACGTCTGTACGTCTGTACGTCTGTACGTCTGTACGTCTGTACGTCTGTACGTCTGTACGTCTGTACGTCTGTACGTCTGTACGTCTGTACGTCTGTACGTCTGTACGTCTGTACGTCTGTACGTCTGTACGTCTGTACGTCTGTACGTCTGTACGTCTGTACGTCTGTACGTCTGTACGTCTGTACGTCTGTACGTCTGTACGTCTGTACGTCTGTACGTCTGTACGTCTGTACGTCTGTACGTCTGTACGTCTGTACGTCTGTACGTCTGTACGTCTGTACGTCTGTACGTCTGTACGTCTGTACGTCTGTACGTCTGTACGTCTGTACGTCTGTACGTCTGTACGTCTGTACGTCTGTACGTCTGTACGTCTGTACGTCTGTACGTCTGTACGTCTGTACGTCTGTACGTCTGTACGTCTGTACGTCTGTACGTCTGTACGTCTGTACGTCTGTACGTCTGTACGTCTGTACGTCTGTACGTCTGTACGTCTGTACGTCTGTACGTCTGTACGTCTGTACGTCTGTACGTCTGTACGTCTGTACGTCTGTACGTCTGTACGTCTGTACGTCTGTACGTCTGTACGTCTGTACGTCTGTACGTCTGTACGTCTGTACGTCTGTACGTCTGTACGTCTGTACGTCTGTACGTCTGTACGTCTGTACGTCTGTACGTCTGTACGTCTGTACGTCTGTACGTCTGTACGTCTGTACGTCTGTACGTCTGTACGTCTGTACGTCTGTACGTCTGTACGTCTGTACGTCTGTACGTCTGTACGTCTGTACGTCTGTACGTCTGTACGTCTGTACGTCTGTACGTCTGTACGTCTGTACGTCTGTACGTCTGTACGTCTGTACGTCTGTACGTCTGTACGTCTGTACGTCTGTACGTCTGTACGTCTGTACGTCTGTACGTCTGTACGTCTGTACGTCTGTACGTCTGTACGTCTGTACGTCTGTACGTCTGTACGTCTGTACGTCTGTACGTCTGTACGTCTGTACGTCTGTACGTCTGTACGTCTGTACGTCTGTACGTCTGTACGTCTGTACGTCTGTACGTCTGTACGTCTGTACGTCTGTACGTCTGTACGTCTGTACGTCTGTACGTCTGTACGTCTGTACGTCTGTACGTCTGTACGTCTGTACGTCTGTACGTCTGTACGTCTGTACGTCTGTACGTCTGTACGTCTGTACGTCTGTACGTCTGTACGTCTGTACGTCTGTACGTCTGTACGTCTGTACGTCTGTACGTCTGTACGTCTGTACGTCTGTACGTCTGTACGTCTGTACGTCTGTACGTCTGTACGTCTGTACGTCTGTACGTCTGTACGTCTGTACGTCTGTACGTCTGTACGTCTGTACGTCTGTACGTCTGTACGTCTGTACGTCTGTACGTCTGTACGTCTGTACGTCTGTACGTCTGTACGTCTGTACGTCTGTACGTCTGTACGTCTGTACGTCTGTACGTCTGTACGTCTGTACGTCTGTACGTCTGTACGTCTGTACGTCTGTACGTCTGTACGTCTGTACGTCTGTACGTCTGTACGTCTGTACGTCTGTACGTCTGTACGTCTGTACGTCTGTACGTCTGTACGTCTGTACGTCTGTACGTCTGTACGTCTGTACGTCTGTACGTCTGTACGTCTGTACGTCTGTACGTCTGTACGTCTGTACGTCTGTACGTCTGTACGTCTGTACGTCTGTACGTCTGTACGTCTGTACGTCTGTACGTCTGTACGTCTGTACGTCTGTACGTCTGTACGTCTGTACGTCTGTACGTCTGTACGTCTGTACGTCTGTACGTCTGTACGTCTGTACGTCTGTACGTCTGTACGTCTGTACGTCTGTACGTCTGTACGTCTGTACGTCTGTACGTCTGTACGTCTGTACGTCTGTACGTCTGTACGTCTGTACGTCTGTACGTCTGTACGTCTGTACGTCTGTACGTCTGTACGTCTGTACGTCTGTACGTCTGTACGTCTGTACGTCTGTACGTCTGTACGTCTGTACGTCTGTACGTCTGTACGTCTGTACGTCTGTACGTCTGTACGTCTGTACGTCTGTACGTCTGTACGTCTGTACGTCTGTACGTCTGTACGTCTGTACGTCTGTACGTCTGTACGTCTGTACGTCTGTACGTCTGTACGTCTGTACGTCTGTACGTCTGTACGTCTGTACGTCTGTACGTCTGTACGTCTGTACGTCTGTACGTCTGTACGTCTGTACGTCTGTACGTCTGTACGTCTGTACGTCTGTACGTCTGTACGTCTGTACGTCTGTACGTCTGTACGTCTGTACGTCTGTACGTCTGTACGTCTGTACGTCTGTACGTCTGTACGTCTGTACGTCTGTACGTCTGTACGTCTGTACGTCTGTACGTCTGTACGTCTGTACGTCTGTACGTCTGTACGTCTGTACGTCTGTACGTCTGTACGTCTGTACGTCTGTACGTCTGTACGTCTGTACGTCTGTACGTCTGTACGTCTGTACGTCTGTACGTCTGTACGTCTGTACGTCTGTACGTCTGTACGTCTGTACGTCTGTACGTCTGTACGTCTGTACGTCTGTACGTCTGTACGTCTGTACGTCTGTACGTCTGTACGTCTGTACGTCTGTACGTCTGTACGTCTGTACGTCTGTACGTCTGTACGTCTGTACGTCTGTACGTCTGTACGTCTGTACGTCTGTACGTCTGTACGTCTGTACGTCTGTACGTCTGTACGTCTGTACGTCTGTACGTCTGTACGTCTGTACGTCTGTACGTCTGTACGTCTGTACGTCTGTACGTCTGTACGTCTGTACGTCTGTACGTCTGTACGTCTGTACGTCTGTACGTCTGTACGTCTGTACGTCTGTACGTCTGTACGTCTGTACGTCTGTACGTCTGTACGTCTGTACGTCTGTACGTCTGTACGTCTGTACGTCTGTACGTCTGTACGTCTGTACGTCTGTACGTCTGTACGTCTGTACGTCTGTACGTCTGTACGTCTGTACGTCTGTACGTCTGTACGTCTGTACGTCTGTACGTCTGTACGTCTGTACGTCTGTACGTCTGTACGTCTGTACGTCTGTACGTCTGTACGTCTGTACGTCTGTACGTCTGTACGTCTGTACGTCTGTACGTCTGTACGTCTGTACGTCTGTACGTCTGTACGTCTGTACGTCTGTACGTCTGTACGTCTGTACGTCTGTACGTCTGTACGTCTGTACGTCTGTACGTCTGTACGTCTGTACGTCTGTACGTCTGTACGTCTGTACGTCTGTACGTCTGTACGTCTGTACGTCTGTACGTCTGTACGTCTGTACGTCTGTACGTCTGTACGTCTGTACGTCTGTACGTCTGTACGTCTGTACGTCTGTACGTCTGTACGTCTGTACGTCTGTACGTCTGTACGTCTGTACGTCTGTACGTCTGTACGTCTGTACGTCTGTACGTCTGTACGTCTGTACGTCTGTACGTCTGTACGTCTGTACGTCTGTACGTCTGTACGTCTGTACGTCTGTACGTCTGTACGTCTGTACGTCTGTACGTCTGTACGTCTGTACGTCTGTACGTCTGTACGTCTGTACGTCTGTACGTCTGTACGTCTGTACGTCTGTACGTCTGTACGTCTGTACGTCTGTACGTCTGTACGTCTGTACGTCTGTACGTCTGTACGTCTGTACGTCTGTACGTCTGTACGTCTGTACGTCTGTACGTCTGTACGTCTGTACGTCTGTACGTCTGTACGTCTGTACGTCTGTACGTCTGTACGTCTGTACGTCTGTACGTCTGTACGTCTGTACGTCTGTACGTCTGTACGTCTGTACGTCTGTACGTCTGTACGTCTGTACGTCTGTACGTCTGTACGTCTGTACGTCTGTACGTCTGTACGTCTGTACGTCTGTACGTCTGTACGTCTGTACGTCTGTACGTCTGTACGTCTGTACGTCTGTACGTCTGTACGTCTGTACGTCTGTACGTCTGTACGTCTGTACGTCTGTACGTCTGTACGTCTGTACGTCTGTACGTCTGTACGTCTGTACGTCTGTACGTCTGTACGTCTGTACGTCTGTACGTCTGTACGTCTGTACGTCTGTACCTGTCTGTACGTCTGTACGTCTGTACGTCTGTACGTCTGTACGTCTGTACGTCTGTACGTCTGTACGTCTGTACGTCTGTACGTCTGTACGTCTGTACGTCTGTACGTCTGTACGTCTGTACGTCTGTACGTCTGTACGTCTGTACGTCTGTACGTCTGTACGTCTGTACGTCTGTACGTCTGTACGTCTGTACGTCTGTACGTCTGTACGTCTGTACGTCTGTACGTCTGTACGTCTGTACGTCTGTACGTCTGTACGTCTGTACGTCTGTACGTCTGTACGTCTGTACGTCTGTACGTCTGTACGTCTGTACGTCTGTACGTCTGTACGTCTGTACGTCTGTACTGTTCGAGAATGTTTACTTGTATTAAAATATTATTGTTTTTGTTGTTTGTACAAACAGTCAGTCAATGTGACAACTACTGTCAATAATGTTAAAAAGAGTCAGTCGCCAATAAAAACTGTACAAGAAAGGTCGTCAGTATCATTGTTCCTGATTCTCAAGGAACGTAGCAGGGAAAATTGATCCTACCAGTCCAAAGTTGTAAAGCAGGGAAGCCGTAAGAAGCTCATCGAGATCCAAGGTAAACCCAACATATTTAAGGTCCAATCGAGCGCGGATACTAGTGGATCTACACTCCTTGCTACGATTGACAGGCATATTGGCATATAGGGCACCTAAGGAGGACAGTAAAAATCAAAGTTGAAGTATCGGAGTCAGGATAACAGGCGACAGAAGTCTACTCCACAACCTGGCGTACCTTTCCTTGATTTGCGTCAGTTACGCGAGAATAAAAGTATTTCGGCGTCAGTTAAATACGCAAAGGTTAATCCAAGTAATAATATAAGTAAATTTAGTAAATATGAGTGAGATTGATTCACTTAAAAATCGTCGGAAGTCATTAAAAGGCTGGTTGACACGCTCGATGAACTTTTTCAATTCATTAGATAAAGCAAACGTTGATGACGAAAAGTATAATGAAGTTGTAAGTAGGCTTTTAAAGATTGAACCCATGTGGGAGGAGTTCAATGAAATTCAAAGTAAAATTGAGGCATTGGAACTTTCTGAAGACGATGAACTTCAGAGACAACAGTTTGATGACAGTTATTTCAAATTAGTAGGTCAGATGAAAGCATTCATCAAGAAGTGGGAAAATGCCTCTGATGTAGCAAGCAATAGATCATCGGCATCGGTAGTCAGATCAGCCTCTAGTTCAGCATCGCATAATAGTAATGTGAATAATAGCAATCTAGTGAAATTGCCATCTATAAAGATACCTTCCTTTGACGGTCATTACCATAATTGGCTAGAGTTTAAAGATTCATTTTTATCATTAATAGATAGAAATGAGCATTTGTCAGACATCCAAAAATTTTATTATCTAAAAACTTGTTTAGAAAGGAATGTCCTTGACACTATAAAATTCATTGAGGTTACTGCTGACAATTATCAAAGTGCTTGGCAGTTCTTAGTAGAAAGGTATGAAAATAAAAGATTGATTGTATTCAACCATATTAAAGCTATTATAGAACATTCAGCGGTCAGTAAAGAAAATCATATGGAGCTAAGGAATTTATATGATAGCGTCATGAAACATCTTAGATCGTTGAAAAGTTTAGGAGAAAAAACGGATGAGTGGGATAGCCTCATTATATACATCATGAGTACAAAGTTCGACTCAATCACTAGGAGAGATTGGGAGAATTTTATGTATAATGGGGATCTTCCTACAATGGCGGATTTACATATGTTTTTGAAGAAAAAATGTGAAGTTTTGGAAAAATTAGAATTGGTGAAGGGAGATGCCAGGCACTTGGATAAAGGGAAGTTTCACCCAACCTCGAGTCATAGAAAGTCACATATAAGTAGTAGCTTCGCAGCTACTGAGTCTGTTATTGAATGTTTCAATTGCAAAGGCCCGCACTCAATATTCAAGTGCACAACGTTTCTATCACTTCCAATTAGCGACCGCATTTCTACTGTTAAGAGATTGAAATTATGCTTGAACTGTTTGAGAGATAATCATCCTACTTGGAAGTGTAAATTAAGTAAATGCAAATACTGTAGGTTATCACATAACGCATTACTTCATCTAAGTTCTCGCGAAGAAACGACCGTTGTTGAGAAGAATCATCATCGTCCAAACGCGGAACGGCCGGCAGTCGGTTCAGCGCATGCACAATCGCAAACGTTACCGCTACAGAGTGAAGCTGTGTTGCCGTCATTGCCGCCGGCGCCGTCTACTACTACGAGTGGTTTCACTTGTGCTAACGTTCGGACAGATAGTTCCCAGATTTTGCTATCTACAGCTTTAGTACAAGTAAAAGATGCTGAAAGCCAATCAGTAATCGTTAGGGCACTGTTAGATTCAGGTAGTCAAAGCAATTTTATTTCTGAAAGGCTTTGTCAAAGGCTTAATTTAAAAATGAGAAAAATAAATCATTCTATTAAGGGTGTGGGACAAACGCTAACAAATATTAACAGAAAGGTTGAAATATCCATCAAATCGAATGTGACTGAGTTTTCCATAGATATAAGCTGCTTGGTAATTCCTCGCATAACTGATAAATTACCGATAGTTTCATTTGACAGTTCTAGTCTTGATATACCAAGTTATTTAGAATTGGCCGACCCTCAGTTTAATGTTTCTGGTGACGTGGATTTATTATTAGGTTCTGAAGTGTTTTGGTCAGTAATGGTACCAGATCTGAAATCACATAAACGTTTGATGATTTGGTTACAAAATACGAAGTTGGGATGGTTAGTTGCAGGCAATTTAACTTGGGGAATAAGTAATAATACTACGATTAGTTGTTTGAGTTTAAGTTACTATAGTAGTACAAAATTTAGTATTGATAATAAGCTAGAGAAGTTTTGGCAGTTAGAGGAAGTATCAAATGAAAAAATTATAAAATCAGGTGTAGATAGTTATTGTGAAGATTATTTCAAAGAGACTACAAAGCAAGACGAGAATGGTCAATTTATAGTTAGAATCCCATTCAAGGAAAATGTTAAACAGTTAGGAGAGTCACGCGAAATGGCGCTTCATAGATATCAGTCACTAGAGAGAAGGCTAGTAAAAAATCCAAATCTGAGGTTAGAGTATAATGCGTTTATGACAGAATATCGCGATATGAATCATATGGAAGAATTCGACGATAGTTCCGAACATAATAAAGGTTACTATCTGCCTCACCACGCAGTTATAAAGTCATCAAGTATAACTACTAAGTGTAGAGTGGTTTTTGACGCTTCAGCTAAAACTAGTTCAGAATTATCGCTTAATGATACCCAATTTGTGGGACCTAAGTTACAGGATGACCTGTTTGATATTTTAGTTCGATTTAGAAAACATAAATTAGTTATGACAGGGGATGTCTCTAAAATGTATAGGAGAATTTGGATTGCTGAAGATCAAAGACTTTACCAAAAAATTTTGTGGCGTTTTGAAGCTACTGACTGTATTAAATGCTACAAGTTAAAAACTGTCACCTATGGTACAGCATCAGCGCCATATCTTGCGGTAAGGTGTCTTATTGAAGTAGCAAATAGGTATGAAAATGAATTTCCAGAAGCTTGTAAGATTATCAAACGGGATTTTTATATGGATGATTTATTGACAGGTTCAGAATCGGCTCTAGATCTATTAAAAATACAGGGTGATGTATCTAACATTTTAAACAGTGTTGGCTTACCATTGAGAAAGTGGTTATGTAATGATAAACAAGTTTTGAATAATTTTGAAACACATGGTGAGACAGATGCTAGTATTTTGGAATTTGGTGAAGATGAACAAAATAAAACGCTCGGTGTATTCTGGAATGCATATAGTGATATAATTCAGTATAAAGTTGATTTGGATATTCTGTCTAACAATCGCATGACGAAGAGACGTGTATTATCCACAATCTGTCAGATCTTTGATCCGTTAGGTTTAGTAAGCTGTGTGATCATAGTAGCTAAGTTAATGATACAGGAAATGTGGATTAGGAAATTGGAATGGGATGACGAGTTGCCTAACGATTTGCAAAGTAAATGGATTTTATTTCGTGAGGATCTAAAGTGTATAACAGAACTCAGGATACCGCGACGGGCCGTTTTATCAGAATACATGAGTATTGAAATACATGGATTTTGTGATGCGAGTGAGAAGGCATACGCAGCATGTGTATATATTAGATGCACATTTAGCACAAAGGCCCCGATGTCACATTTGGTATGTGCAAAATCCAGAGTTGCCCCGGTTAAACAAATAAGCCTACCACGTTTAGAATTATGCGGCGCGGTTTTAATAGCGAACCTAATCAGTAAAACTATGACTGTTATAGAAATAAGGTTTAATAAACGTTATCTATGGACCGATTCCATGATAACCCTCGCTTGGATACGAGGGGACTCCAAGAGGTGGAAAACCTTCGTAGCCAATCGCGTAAGTGAAATTCAGTCTCTCACTAAGGTATTAGATTGGCGACACATCAACTCTGCCGACAACCCAGCAGATTTGTTGTCTAGAGGAACGACAGTTGAAACATTGCGAGATTGTCCACTGTGGTGGCATGGTCCTTCCTTTTTGGAATTAGATAACACTGAATGGGATAGGGAAAATCTTGTAATCAATTTTGAGTCAGAAATACCAGAACAACGGAGTACCTTTTCATTAGTGTCAAGTAACGATAAAAATGTCTTTTTGGAATTAATTTATAAGTTTTCAAGATTAAATAAGATTGTCAAAGTAATATGTTATGTGAACAGGTTTATTAATCACTCTCTCCGAAAACAAAGAAATGTCGGACCTTTGACTCCTATAGAGCTAAATAACTCTTTAAATTTTTTGATTAAGCTTGTACAAAATACATGTTTTTCGACAGAGTATAAGGCTTTATTGAATAATGAAGAACTAAATAGTAAAAGCAAGTTGCTTCCTTTGAGACCATTTCTAGAAAATGGCATTATGCGGGTTGGTGGTAGAATACGAAACGCTAAACAGGATTATGATAAAAGACACCCGATAATTTTACCCAAGGGTCATGTCCTCACCTATTTGATATTAAGAGATAGTCATGAAAGGCTACTACATTGTGGGGTGCAAACACTGTTATGTTCAGTAAGAGATAAATATTGGCCTATTTCTGGGAGAAATTCTTGTAAAAATATAGTAAGAAACTGCGTAACTTGTTTTAAGGTTTCTCCCAAGGTTATACATTATCTTATGGGTGATCTTCCTGAAGTCAGAGTAAATACCTATCTACCCTTCCAGAATATTGGAATAGATTACGGCGGACCTTTCTATGTTAAAGACCGTAAAGGTAGGGGCGCTAAAATTAGTAAGGTTTATATATGTCTCTTTATTTGCATGAGTGTAAAGGCAGTCCATATCGAACTGGTGTCAGATCTGACCACCGATGCATTTTTTGCTGCGTTCAACAGATTTTGCAGCCGCAGAGGCAAACCAACTCATGTTTATTCCGATAACGGAAGTAATTTTCTGGGAGCAAATAATGAATTAAGGGTGCTGTTTAAGTTTTTGAAAGAAAATTCTGAAAAAATAGGTAACCAGTTAGCGATTGAGCGTGTCCACTGGCATTTTATACCTGCTAGAAGTCCTAGCTTTGGCGGACTCTGGGAAGCAGGAATTAAAAGTGCAAAATACCATATACGGCGAGTAATAGGTAAACAACATTTAACGTTTGAGGGATTTAGTACAGTTCTGACGCAAATCGAAAGTATGCTTAACTCCCGTCCTCTATGCCCCCTAACTGAGGATCCAGAGGAAACAGCAGCTCTAACTCCTGCTCACTTTTTGATTGGACGACAGTTGACGGCCCTCCCAGAATTGGACGTAACTTGCATGTCTGTCAATCGTTTGAATACCTGGCAGCAGCTACAGGCGATGACGCAGCACTACTGGAAGAGGTGGAGTAAGGAGTATCTGACGGAACTTCAAACAAGGACCAAATGGAAACGAGATGGAGGAAAACTATTGCAGATAGGCTCCTTAGTCTTACTTAAGGAAGACAACACACCTACGTTGGACTGGAGACTAGGCCGCGTGGTGCGGTTATTTCCGGGTAGTGACGGTATTGTACGAGTATGCGAAGTAAAGGTTAGAGGATTCACCGTGAAGCGGGCTATACACAGGTTGTGTTTACTTCCTGTAGAATCACAGACTAGTTGTTGAAAGTCCTGATCCTTTCAAGGCGGCCGATATATGTTCGAGAATGTTTACTTGTATTAAAATATTATTGTTTTTGTTGTTTGTACAAACAGTCAGTCAATGTGACAACTACTGTCAATAATGTTAAAAAGAGTCAGTCGCCAATAAAAACTGTACAAGAAAGGTCGTCAGTATCATTGTTCCTGATTCTCAAGGAACGTAGCAGGGAAAATTGATCCTACCAGTCCAAAGTTGTAAAGCAGGGAAGCCGTAAGAAGCTCATCGAGATCCAAGGTAAACCCAACATGTACGTCTGTACGTCTGTACGTCTGTACGTCTGTACGTCTGTACGTCTGTACGTCTGTACGTCTGTACGTCTGTACGTCTGTACGTCTGTACGTCTGTACGTCTGTACGTCTGTACGTCTGTACGTCTGTACGTCTGTACGTCTGTACGTCTGTACGTCTGTACGTCTGTACGTCTGTACGTCTGTACGTCTGTACGTCTGTACGTCTGTACGTCTGTACGTCTGTACGTCTGTACGTCTGTACGTCTGTACGTCTGTACGTCTGTACGTCTGTACGTCTGTACGTCTGTACGTCTGTACGTCTGTACGTCTGTACGTCTGTACGTCTGTACGTCTGTACGTCTGTACGTCTGTACGTCTGTACGTCTGTACGTCTGTACGTCTGTACGTCTGTACGTCTGTACGTCTGTACGTCTGTACGTCTGTACGTCTGTACGTCTGTACGTCTGTACGTCTGTACGTCTGTACGTCTGTACGTCTGTA
The DNA here is from genome assembly GCA_951848785.1 of Callosobruchus maculatus. Lineage (NCBI taxonomy): Eukaryota > Metazoa > Arthropoda > Insecta > Coleoptera > Chrysomelidae > Callosobruchus > Callosobruchus maculatus. Next base: position 39,631 of record CATOUR010000578.1, read on the forward strand.
CGTCTGTACGTCTGTACGTCTGTACGTCTGTACGTCTGTACGTCTGTACGTCTGTACGTCTGTACGTCTGTACGTCTGTACGTCTGTACGTCTGTACGTCTGTACGTCTGTACGTCTGTACGTCTGTACGTCTGTACGTCTGTACGTCTGTACGTCTGTACGTCTGTACGTCTGTACGTCTGTACGTCTGTACGTCTGTACGTCTGTACGTCTGTACGTCTGTACGTCTGTACGTCTGTACGTCTGTACGTCTGTACGTCTGTACGTCTGTACGTCTGTACGTCTGTACGTCTGTACGTCTGTACGTCTGTACGTCTGTACGTCTGTACGTCTGTACGTCTGTACGTCTGTACGTCTGTACGTCTGTACGTCTGTACGTCTGTACGTCTGTACGTCTGTACGTCTGTACGTCTGTACGTCTGTACGTCTGTACGTCTGTACGTCTGTACGTCTGTACGTCTGTACGTCTGTACGTCTGTACGTCTGTACGTCTGTACGTCTGTACGTCTGTACGT
>CATOUR010000579.1:0-43148 GCA_951848785.1 Callosobruchus maculatus
AGCCTGAAAGTAGACCCGCTATAATCGCAAGGGCTGACATGATGTCAGCCCTTATTTTTCGAGGTTATTGTGTCGCGATTATTCACGTCGGCCCGCCAGCGGCTGTATCATTTTTTTATTCGATCCTGAAACGGTTTCCGGTCGACGCGTCGAGGGACTGTGCGGCTTATTTGCGCTGATTAGCGTCATCATTATCTTTATTGAATCCGGCGCCGGAACGCAGTACCACATGACGTTTGAGGAGTGGCATGTCTTCGTCTGGCTGGAACTGATCGTTACGCTGGTCTTTACCGTCGAATATATACTGAGGGTCATCAGCTGCCGAATCCGGCTAAATACGTCTTCAGCTTCTGGGGAATTATTGATTTAGCCACCATTCTGCCGCTGTACGTCATGTGGCTGTGGCCTGAAATTAGCCTGAACTATGTCTTTGCCTGGCGCGCAATGCGGGCGATTCGCGTATTACGTATTCTGAAGCTGCTGCGCTTTATGCCGTCGCTGCGGGTTTTTTGGGTCGCCATTGTCAGCGCCCGCCACCAGCTCATTCTCTTCTATTCGTTTATTGCTATCGTGATGATCGTTTTTGGATCCCTGATGTATTTAATCGAAGGGCCAAAATACGGCTTTACCACCCTTAATGCGTCGGTTTACTGGGCCATCGTGACGGTGACGACGGTAGGCTATGGGGATATTACGCCGCATACGCCGCTCGGACGTATTGTGGCCTCTGTCCTGATTCTGATCGGTTATTCCGTGATAGCGATCCCGACGGGGCTAATTACTACTCACATGAGCAGCGCGTTTCAGAGCAGCAAACGGCAACGCAAATGTTCGAATTGTCAGCAGGGGAATCATGAACCCGACGCGCGGTTTTGTCACCGCTGCGGAAAGGCATTACCGGAGTAAATAAAAAAGGCTGCCGTCGCAGCCTTTATTTATTCGCGCCAGAGAATGTGGCACAGCTTGTGGTCTTTCTCGCGGCACAGCAGCACGCGCGCGAAGATGTCGTTAATTTCGCCACCGTCTTCATCTGCCAGTCCAATCACAACCTCAGCGAAGAAGTCCGGGTTGAGGTCAAAATCAACGTGCTCGGCCCAGTCTTCAGACGGATCGAACAGCTCGGCGCCGCCACGCTCTTCAAACTGAAGGTTGAAAAGAATGACGTCCGCAGGGTCGAGGTTATCAACCGCCAGTTCGAGAAAAATATCGTAAGCCTGCTCGAGCGTTTCGTCTTCGGTCAGGCGATTGTTCAGATCCATTTCCATGATGACTACCTGTTTAACATCGTTGGGCACGTTTTACAGCAACGGACTAAAGAAGTAAAACAGTCGTTCGGCAATTCGCTGCCAGAGCGGACGTTTGGCCCACAGCCTGGCGTCCAGCAGGCGGGAGCGGGAGATATAATCGTCCTGAACTGCCGCCAGATCGCCGCCGAATCCGACGTCGTCAATCACCAGCGTAATTTCAAAATTCAGCCACAGGCTACGCATGTCGAGGTTGACGGTGCCCACCAGGCTCAGCTCGCCGTCCACCAGCACGCTCTTGGTGTGTAACAGCCCGCCTTCGAACTGGTAAATTTTCACCCCGGCGGCCAGCAGCTCGCTGAAGAACGCGCGGCTTGCCCATCCGACCAGCAGCGAGTCATTCTTGCGCGGCAGAATAATGCTCACGTCCACCCCGCGCTGCGCCGCCGTGCAGATGGCATGCAGAAGATCGTCGCTGGGTACGAAGTAGGGCGTGGTCATTATCAGATACTCACGCGCTGAGTAAGCGGCGGTCAGCAGTGCCTGATGGATGAGATCTTCCGGAAAGCCGGGGCCGGAGGCAATGGTATGAATGGTGTGGCCGCTGGCTTCTTCAAACGGCATGATGTTGCCATCCGGCGGCGGCGGAAGAATACGTTTACCGGTTTCAATTTCCCAGTCGCAGGAATAAACGATACCCATAGAGGTCGCCACCGGGCCTTCCATACGCGCCATCAAATCGATCCATTGCCCCACGCCGGAATCCTGCTTGAAGAAGCGGGGATCGACCATGTTCATGCTGCCGGTGTAGGCAATATAGTTATCGATCAGGACCATTTTCCGGTGCTGGCGGAGATCCATGCGGCGCAGGAAGACGCGGAAAAGATTCACCTTCAGCGCCTCGACCACTTCGATGCCCGCATTGCGCATCATACCGGCCCACGGGCTGCGGAAAAAGGCGACGCTCCCGGCAGAGTCCAGCATCAGGCGGCAGTGGATACCGCGGCGCGCGGCGGCCATCAGCGATTCGGCTACCTGATCCGCCATTCCGCCGGGCTGCCAGATATAAAACACCATCTCGATATTATGCCGGGCGAGCTGAATGTCGCGGATCAGGGCCTGCATCACATCATCGGAGGTGGTCATAAGCTGCAGCTGATTGCCCTTTACGCCGCCAATGCCCTGGCGGCGTTCGCACAGTTTGAACAGGGACGCGGCCACGCTGCTGTTCTCTTCGGCGAAGATATGCTTGCAGGCTTTGAGATCGGCCAGCCATTTTGCCGTGGAGGGCCACATGGCGCGGGCGCGTTCGGCGCGGCGTTTCCCAAGATGAAGTTCACCGAAAGAGAGATAGGCGATAATGCCCACCAGCGGCAGAATATAGATAATCAGAAGCCAGGCCATAGCTGAAGGTACCGCTCTGCGTTTCATCAGAATGCGCAGCGTCACCCCGGCAATTAACAGCCAGTATCCTAAAATGACCAGCCAACTCACCACGGTGTAGAAGGTTGTCATAAATAAAAAATCCTTTTGAAAGCGTATTGTTATGAGTTTACGCATCAGGAATCATCTGGCAAATAAAAACGGCAGATAAAAGCGCTGGTTTGCCGACAGCTTAGGCTTATAATGACGTTTCTGTTAGAGAAAGAGTTGTAGACATGAAGCGCAGTAGAACTGAAGTAGGGCGCTGGCGCATGTTGCGACAGGTGAGTCGTCGTAAGGCTCGTTGGCTGGAAGCACAATCCCGCCGCAATATGCGTATCCACGCCATCAGAAAATGTGGACTGAACAGACACCGTAACGCGCTGCTGTTCGCGGTCCAGGACATCTGAAAAGCATGAGGGGCACCGTTAAGGTGCCCGTTAAACCTCGAGACTATCATTTTTCGCAGTCTCTCCTCTCCGGTTTCAGCGATATACTACGCCCCCCTAACGTCATGAAATAAAAAGATGAATCCATATCTCTGGGTTTTTATTGTGCTTTTGGCGCTGGATGCGCTCAGGGAAGATTTAGGGTTATCGTCATTCTCCTCGCTGACAGATTATGTTTATGCCTGGGGAGTAAGCTGGCTTTATTAAAAGGAAAAAGGATGAACGGAAAAGCGGTGGCAGCGATCCTCGGGATTGCGATATTAAGCGGATGTACCAGCAGTAAACCTTCCCCTGATCGGCACGCGTTTTATTTTATCTCGCATCAGTCCAGCTTCACCGGCGGCAATTACGCCTCTGACGTGCAGAAGAACTATCGCCTTAACGTGGCGCAGTTCCGCGAGCTTTACGCGCGCGGCAGGGCCGACCGCACGGAAGGCCGGACGCAGGAAGAGGCGCATCAATACGCCCAAAGCATACGCGATCAGCTGAAGGAAAATGCGAAGTCGCAGGAGTCCTTCGCAGGCAATGCGAAGGATAAGTGGACGTCGGCAATGGATGAAAAGGATGCTGCTTTATTTGGCAACGAACTGGCAGCGACTTATCTTGACGGCTATAACGGCGTACAATAGCGCCCTGATTTGGGGATACCGTTATTTGCGGTAATCCCGCAGTTGTAGTGCAAAAGGAGTGAGACGTGTTTGCGGAGTTTGGTGTACTGAATTTCTGGACCTATGTTGTCGGCGCATTTTTTATCGTGCTGGTTCCAGGACCGAACACCTTGTTTGTGCTTAAAACAGGGATTGGCCACGGCGTTAAAAAAGGATATCTGGCCGCCACCGGCGTATTTATTGGTGATGCTGTACTCATGTTTCTGGCCTGGGCTGGGGTCGCCGCGTTAATCCAGACCACGCCGGTGTTATTTAATATCGTCCGCTATCTGGGCGCGTTTTACCTTCTGTGGCTCGGCGGCAAAATGCTCTGGTCTGTTATTAACCGTCAGAATAATGCACATGATAATAGCGCCGAACCGGCAAGCGCGATCCTTAAGCGTTCGCTGGTGCTGAGCCTGACGAACCCGAAGGCCATTCTTTTTTACGTGTCGTTCTTCGTGCAGTTCATTGATGTAAACGCGACGAATACCGGCACGTCGTTCCTGATCCTCGCCACGACCCTTGAGCTGATCAGCTTCATGTACATGAGCTTCCTGATTTTCTCAGGGGCATTCGTGACCCGATATCTAAAAACGAAAAAGAAGCTCTCCAGGCTGGGTAACGGTCTGATAGGGCTGCTATTCGTCGGGTTCGCGGCGCGGCTGGCGTCGCTGCACTGAATGAAAAAAGGCTTCTGAGGGAGTAATGCCAGTCAGTTAAGCAGCTGACTGGCCCATTTTCGGGGCTGTGGGGTATCTTCAGGGCCTTTCCCTTCTTATCGGCAACGTTGCCAGTTGTCCCATGCTTTCAAGATCCCGCATAAGCTCAAGAATACGCCCTGTTGAAGCGCCCTGAAGGGTCATCAACATTTGCATTACCATTCCGCATGACTCTGAGACGCTCAGCTGATTTGGTCAGTATCCTTTCAGATGTTTCGCCATTTTAATCATCTGATATCTCACCAGATTATAAGCCAGCAAGGCGCCCCACAGTTCCTGCTCCACAAGTTCCGGCTTTTTAATTCTCAGCGTCAGCCTGCTCAGCTGGATCGTCTGCCGTATCTGGAGCCTGATGCGTACAGCTTTTAAGGATAACGGTCTGCAGATCTGCAGGTCTACGGGATGCGTGTTGTTGAGCCGCATCATGACGGGACTCCGCACTGGCATATGATGATTTTTTGCAAACCAGAGCAATGCAAACACGTCACCGAAATCATGCGCCGTTATGCCTTAAAAGAAGATGGTGATGAAAAAGGCGCTGTAGCACAGCGCTTTGAAGCGAAGCACCTAAATCAAGGTGGCGCAGCCGGTTACATTGCAAAATACATCGCTCGGAATCTATAAAGGGGCTATCAGCATCAGCCTGGAGCACCCTCATAAAACAGGAAAACGGCGCGCTGTATGTGAGCTATGCACTTGAGCCGCCGCTGCTGGCGCCCGTCACCCGGCCAAAAGAGCTCTATATCAATGGCGAACTGGTGAGCAAATGGGATGAGTGTATTTATGGCGATTGACGACCAGCTCAATGGACTGATTGCTGCCCTGCCACCAGCAGTGCGCCGGAAGCTGGTCGGGGAGATAGCGAAGCAATTGCGTAAGTCGCGACAGCAACGTATAAAACAGCAAAAAAACGGATGGTTCACCGTATCAGACGCGAAAACGTCGGGCGCTCGGGTAAACACGGGGGCGGATTAAACGGGCGATGTTTCAGAAGTTGCGCACGAGCTGCTACATGAAAGCTAGTGGCCTTGAAAATAGTGAGGTAGTGGATTTCAACGGCGAGGTGCAGCGCATCGCGCGTGTCAACCAGTACGGTTTAAAAGATAAGCTGGGGCGTAACGGCTCCGCTGTAGATTATCCCGAGTGCCAATTGCTCGTCATCGGCGAGGAAGATAGACAGAGGATTGAGCAGATAATCATTGATACACTGGCGTTATAATATTCATTCTTCCCCTTTTGACTTAATTATGTTTAATTAGTTGATATGGAGAATGATATTGCTACCAATGAGGAAGTATTCCATGTTTGAAAGCGTGTTCAGTATTGAATCTCTGCTGGCTATTTCAGTAGGTGCTTTGTTTACCTTTAGGGTTAGTAAAGTTAGTATTGGTCTTAAAAGTAATGTAAGAAATCAAAGCCCGGAAATTCACGGCAACAATAATGTTGTGATATACAATCAGGCTATCAATAATGTCGGTAAGGAAATGGCATTCTCCGTCAAGCTTTGCGCAGTAGTGATGATGGTTGTTTTTCATATATTTCCGGACTTTTTCATTAATCTGCTCATGTCCCTGTCATTTTTTCTGACTGTGTTCAGTATTATTGGAGTAGCTAATGCCATCAGACTGAATGGCATGACTAGGGGGTGGGATATTTTATATCCTCTTGCTTCCACTCTGATGGGCGTCATTTTCTATTGCTCCGCGAAGATTATGATGCAATATATTTCGCTTTATCCGCAATTATCACAACTTTTTGATTATCTATCCGGCCAGCGCTTGATGGGGATTCTCGATACCCCGCGCGATTTCAACTATTTCCTACTTATTCTGGTGTCAAGTATGGCCTGTCCCGCATTGATCGTGCTGGGGTTCTATCTATCTTTTGCATATACAAAGGTAAGGGATGGGAATCATGCTTTCCGGTACAGCACGATGATTCTGGCGGCGGGATACATGCTTTATATTCTTCTGTCAGGCAGTCTTTATTCTCCTGACCAGAGCCACGGCGATTACCTCTGGCAGGTTTTGACCTATCCCTTCAACACCCTTTTCTTACTTTTCTCTTTCTAAATCGTTGTACGGTCCATAACACATACGTCCTGAATTGCCGCTGGCCTTGCCCGGCGGCATCCTTTCCCAATGAGTAATCTAAATTCTCTGCAGGAAATCGCACGCGCGATCCGCAACCTTATCCGCACCGGCATCCGAAAGCGACCAAAACCACTGCAAAGGCAAAAGCCAAAAAAGAGCAGGAAGCCCGCGAGGGTGAGTATATGGCCCGTAATTCTGACAACGTGCTGGAGCTGACGACCGTATACACAACAAAGGCGCAGGCCATGCGCGCCGCTCAGGCAAAGTGGGACAAGCTGCAGCGCGGCGTCGCGGAGTTCTCAATCTCGCTGGCTATTGGCCGCGCCGATTTATTTCCTGAAACGCCGGTGGCGGTGAAAGGCTTTAAGCGCGTTATAGACGAGCAGGCGCGGATAATCAGCCGGGTGGTGCATAACCTTAACGGGAACGGCTACACGACGGGCTTAGAGCTTGAGGTTAAGGTTTCGGATGTGGAGTATGAAAGCGAAGAGATAACACAATAAAATTTGTTTATATTTTTGATATATAAGGCTTTAATTGTTAAAGCTGATGCATCTATAATACTCTGAGGTGCTCGCCATGTTCCACTGTCCAAAATGCCATTACGCCGCCCACGCTCGCACTAGTCGCTATTTTTCCGACACGACAAAAGAGCGTTATCACCAATGCACAAACATCAACTGCAGCGCTACATTTGTCACCACTGAAACGATAGAACGCTTTATCGTTTCGCCTGGTGAGGTCCTACCCGTGCTACCTCATCCGATAGCGTCTGGTCAGCAGTCGCTCAACGGGATATGATCTCTGAGAGACTCTCACTTTTGTACTGTTGTATTTTTGAACATATCGCTTGACGTTTCTTACGAATTATTTCTCTCGAATGCTTGTGTGATGCCAGCCACGTTGAACAGACAAACTCGAATGTAAGTTTTTTGACCATTATGGCCATAAATAACCTGCAGATAATAGTTTAGAGGGCTTGTTAAAAAGATATATAAATCAGTAAGTTGCATTTTAATTGGTGGTGGAGCTGTTTTTGTTTTCATGTTATCATGGCTAAAATTTTCTGCAGAACAAAAACTATGAACCCCTTGACTTCACATAATAATGCTATGCGAGAGTTTCTACTCTCTTCAGACGTTGAACGACTGAGAAATTCAGTTGATCTAGATGACATTGATGATGTCCTGAGAAAGTTACTTTCGATTGATGAAATGCGTGAGGCGGGAAGTTTCTTTACTGGTCAATCATTAGCATCAAAAGCGATATCGTCCTTCAAAAGGCCAATAACTCTGAGCTCCGTGATCTTGGATCCAACCTGCGGCGCGGGCAATTTATTAATTGAAGCATCTAGAAAGCTAGGCATTGAAACTACCCTGACTGAAACTTTAAAAGTCTGGGGTAAGGTGCTTTGGGGTTATGATATTCATCACCACTTCATAGAAGCAGCCAAAATACGTATAGTAATTGAGGCTATTAATAGAGGTGTTGAGCAAAATTGTGAGTTGGATGAAGCATTCAAATTTCTCTCAAATATATATGTAAAAGATGCGTTAACAATAGATTCAAAGGAGCTTGAAAGTATCACTCATATTGTCATGAACCCGCCGTTTACAATTTGGCCTTCCCCAAAAATAAATTATTGGAAAGAAGGGAATGTCAACGCAGCTGGTATAATTTTTGACAAATACTTGAGAGTTATTCCTAATAATTGCCTTATTAGTGCCATATTACCTGATGTCCTTCGTTCTGGAAGTCGATACTGCGAGTTTAGACAATTTGTATCAGCTTCAATGGAAGGGGATGTCACAATTTGTGGTCGATTTAATAGGAAAACTGATGTTGATGTATTTTTGTTATCAGGAATTAGCAAAGGCAACGAGAATAAAATACATTGGCATACGGCAATAAATAAAGAAACTTCTGTAGCTGATTACTTTGATGTTAGAACCGGACCATTAGTTGCATATCGTGATCCCGAAGAAGGTAATGAGTATGCATACTTTTATCCTAAAAACTGTCCTAAATGGGAAGTCGTGAAATATGCATCCGAAAGAAGAAGGTTTTCGGGTAAAGTTTTACAACCACCTTTTATTGTTATCAAAAGAACTTCTAGTCCATCAGATAGGAGTAGGGCATCAGCTACGCTTATTAATTTAAATGAACTGGTTGCGATCGAAAATCATATGATCGTAGTCACACCTAAGGATGGGAAAGTTAATACGTGTAAAAAACTTATGAAAGTACTTCAAAGCCAACAAACAAATGATTTCCTTAATGAACGAATTCGATTACGACATCTAACTGTTGGTGTGATAAAAGATATTCCATTTGCTGAGGGTGCATGAATTATGGCACGTAGATATTTAGGAAAGAAACCATTTGATCTTTCAGCCCGTGTTCCTATGCAACTCGGTCGTGAAAGTATTTCAAGTTCAACAGTTGCTGTTTCTGAGCTGATAAAAAATGGATATGATGCTGATGCTGAGAGTGTTCATGTAGAGTTTTTTTTAAGAGAATCTCCGGCTCTCTCAACATTAGTAATTAGGGATGACGGTAATGGTATGGATGCGGAAACAATCTATGACCATTGGCTAAAGATTGGTACTGACTTTAAGAATGGAGTCGAATTATCATTAAACAAAAAACGAGTTCTAACGGGTGCTAAAGGGTTGGGGCGTCTTGGCTTAGACAGATTAAGTAAAAAAGTTGTCTTATATACTAAGAAAAAAGGAAGTAGCTCGGTCATTCAGTTGATTGTTGATTGGAGAAAATATGAGGGAACCAATGCTTCAATCTCAGAAATCCAGCATGATATTTATGAGCAGGATTTGCCATTATCAGGTAAATATGGAGAAATATTCTCATCTGTAGCCGATTCTGGTACCTATATGGTATTGATTGGGTTGAAAGATTATTGGTGTTCAGAATTTATTGAGGATTTAAAACAAGAGTTAAGACTTTTAATTTCTCCATATAGATCTACTAATGATTTTTCAATTACAATCCATAGGACAATTGACAATATTTCATTCCCTAAAGAGGTTGTTGATACTCAAGAATTACTCAAGGCGGCCAGTTGGGAAGTAAAAGCTGTAATAGACTCCAGCAATAAAGTTAAACTTTCCTTTAAAAATAATAGTACTGGAGAGTTAATAGAGCAAATACCAACGCCATGGAAAAATTGGATTTCAAAACAAGGTGATAAGCCATTATTTGGTCCTCTGAAGTTTGAATTTCATTATATGGTACGAAAAAAAGAGTTTCTTTCTAAAATAGACATGTCCGCGAGAAACTGGTCAAGATTTATGGAATTGAACCGGGGGGTGCGAATTTACCGCGATGATTTTCGCGTCAGACCTTATGGCGAACCTACGGGCAAGGGAGATTGGTTAGATTTAGGTTATCGAAAAGCCTCTAGCCCTGGAGGGATTAAGCAAGGTGGTTGGAGAATTGCCCCTAATCAAATTATTGGTGCGGTTAGTATTTCTAAAACGACGAATGCCATCCTTAACGATCAGGCTAATCGAGAGGGTATAGTTGAAAATGAAGCTTATCTGCAACTCAGGAATTTTATACTCAAAGTCATTTCTTCTTTTGAAGTGCTTGCTACAAAAGATGCTCAAGCAAATGAGGAAACTGATCTTGCCGCTGAACTTGAGCGTATTATTAAAGAGAAAGATACTGAATTAAAGGGCGCAATTGACGAGATAAGAGCTTTTTCCAAAAAAACCAAAAGAAAAGGTAAAAAAACACCTCCCGCTCAGGTGCTTAATCAAAAATTACGTGAGCTTGAGAGAGCTAAAGCCTCTCATCAAAAGGCCCTTGATGATTATTATTTATATCTGGAAAAAGAACGTAAAAAGTTAGAGGGTGAAAAAGACACACTTTCTAATCTTGCCTCTTTAGGGGTGTTAACAGTCAGTTTTGGACACGAAATTCGTACTCATTCTGCATTAGCATTAAATAACTCGAAAAATCTTAAAGCATTAATTAAATTAGCACAAGATACAGGTGCTGCTATAAATTATGATCAACTTATTAGTGTTACTGAACTCATGATAACAGGTGCCCAGTATGTTGATACTTTTTCAAAATTAGCCATTAATAATATTAAGCCTGATAAACGAAACCGTTCAAAAGTAAATGTTCCTAAGATTTTTAAGTATATATGTGAAATGATGTCTGCAACTTTCTTAAAAATGGGAATTCAATATGAAATTGAATTTGTTAGAATTGCGGAAGAAGATTTCAATGTTCGATCATTTGAAATTGATTGGGAGAGCATTGCAATCAATTTGATAACCAATGCTACTTGGGCTCTTGAAGATATAAATCAAGGTCAGAGAAAGATAAAGATTGTTTTCGAGAGAGTCGGTGGTTCTCGATTAAGATTGGCGTTTATGGATTCTGGATGCGGTCTTGAAACAGGGCAAGAAAATACTATATTTTTGCCTATGCACAGTCGTAAAGTTGATCGTAAAGGAAACTCGATAGGTACTGGAATGGGATTGTCTATTATTAAAAGTCAGGTAGAAGAGCATATGCCATCAGGTACAATATCTGCCCAGCAATATTCAGCTTTGGGTGGGGCCGGTTTTTTCATCGAAGTTTTGCAGGATAAATAAATGAATACTATTATATTCATCGACGATGACAGCGCTGTACGAGCAACGTATCAACTATCTATGAGTTTAATGTTCTCAGGCGAATTTGAGGTATTATGTTTAGATGTTAAACCGTCATTGGAAAGCATGGTTCAAGTTTTAAAAGATATACCGGAAAAAATTACATTTTTTATTGATGAGAAACTTAAACACTCTGGCGTTGCTACTTATAACGGTGTCGAATTAGCTGAAAGAATTAGGGTGTTTGATTCAAAAATCCCTATTTATATCTTAACTAGTTTTGCAGATGAAATAGAGAAGTATCTTGGCGATATAGAATTTGTAATTGATAAAAACGATTGGGATCTTGACGATACAAATCTAAAACAAAGATTTCTTAGACATATTAATACCTATAAAGACATAAAGTCACAACAAGCAAAGAGATTCGAGGTTCTTCTCGAAAAGTCAATATTCTCAACTTTAACTGAAGATGAGCTCGAAGAGTTTAAAGCCTTGGATTTGTCTCGAATAAAAAATGTTTCTAGTGAAGGAATCATTAGCGAGGAATCGCTCGAAAAGTTAAATGAAGCCTCAAATGAATTGGATGCAATATATTTGGAGTTGAAAGGGAATGATGATAAATAACTTTTATTATCCTCATCTATCTAGGCAGGATATTTCTGCTTATTATAAATCGGCCGGGGAGTTCTACGCTACATATAATTGCGAAAAGAATTATTCTAACATTAGTAAGGACTGCCAATACAGATGTGTCTATTGTGATGCAAGTATAGATGAGTGCGGTGGGGAGCCTTTTTCATTAGACCACTTTAGGCCAATGGATGTTTTTCTTGAAAAATTTGACGGTATACTTAAAACACATCCTTTCAATCTACATCTTTCGTGTCAGAAGTGCAATGTACTGAAAACAAACGACTGGAAGGGGTGCAGAGAAACTCAAGATGGCGCCACATATGTATCAAGATTAGGCTATATTGACAGATTCAAAGTTGATATTAGCAATTATATTTCTGTAAATGAAAATGGAATGGTTGTATCAATTGATGACAATGGTCCTGGCGATTATATGATACGTAAGATGTTGTTGAATCGTACTAATAGAGTTTTTATCAGAAAGCGTAGACTTGTGAAAAATAAGGCCGCCTTGATATTGAGGCTATTATTGCAAAAACAAAACGATCTTTTGAATTCAAAAGATCTCAGTGCTGAAGATTTCAAGCTAGAAATAATGAAACTACAAAATCTTTTTAAAAGATTTGAACAGCTGGATTTAATTAAAGTTTAGAATGTTGATATGTTTTTCAAATATCTAGTGAAGCCCGCTTGCGCGGGACTTCTTGTTTCGATGTGGTCAACATGTGGACGCGACCTGAAATAAATCCTTTATTTCATAATGTTGAAGCATATAAAAAAGCTCCTGAGGGAGCCTTTTTTGATCCTGTTGACAACGTGCCGTTATTTGGTTGTATAGTACAACTAAATAACGGAGAACAACAATGCACATCGAAACCCCTATAGTCAGTGATATCCGCAGCGCCTCACGTCTGATGGTGCGAGAGCTTGGATTTATGGCCTCGACGCTGGCCTCAACGAATTATTCCCCTTCCGCCGTCCATACTCTGGTCGAAATTGGGTTGCGTAAAGAGATGACGGCCGGACAGCTAGTCCAGCTGCTGGGGCTGGAAAAATCAAGCGTCAGCCGAATGCTGGCTCGTCTGATAGCCGCTGGTGAACTGGAGGAGTTCGCATCACCGGAAGACGCCAGGGCAAAATGTCTCCGGCTTACCGCAAAAGGGCATGCGACCGTCCAGCAAATCAACGCTTACGGTAGCGAGCGGGTGATTTCGGCAATACGGTCGCTGACTCCCGATCAACAGCAGGCCATTGCCCGGGGGTTATCGCTTTATGCCGGTGCGCTGCTGTCGTGCCGCGAAAATCCTGCGGATAAATTCTCAGATGAGCTGGAGATTGTTGAGGGCTATCTGCCCGGTATGATAGGACGCATCGCGGAGATGCACGGGACTTTCTACGCCCGCGAACACCAGTTCGGCAGCTTCTTTGAAGCCAAAGTCGCTTCGGGGCTGGCAGAGTTCAGCGGACGTCTTACTAATCCCTGTAACCGAATCTGGCTGGCGCTCATTCAGGGCAGGATTGTTGGCTCCGTAGCCATTGATGGTGAAGATCTTGAGCAGGGAGAAGCCCATCTGCGATGGTTTATTCTTGACGATGGATGCCGTGGACATGGTGCGGGCAAAAGGCTGCTGACGGAAGCGATGAATTTTTGCGACAGTATGGGTTTCTCCGCGGTACATCTCTGGACGTTTAATAAGCTTACGGCCGCCAGACGTCTCTACGAATCCTTTGGCTTTCAGCTTGCCAGTGAGTGGGAGGGCGAGCAGTGGGGAAGCCTGATTACCGAACAGCAGTTTACCCGCCTTAACGGCTCATTACCGGAATGAAAAAAGGCTCCTGCTGGAGCCTTTCTTTCAGAACACTTTCTTATACGGGCGAACCGTGACGTTCTCATACACGCCGGCCGCGACGTACGGGTCTGCTTCTGCCCATGCCTGTGCGGCTTCGAGAGACTCAAACTCGGCAATCACCGTTGAGCCGGTAAAACCCGCTGCACCAGGATCGTTGCTGTCGACGGCAGGCATCGGGCCCGCGGTCAGTAACCGGCCTTCATCCTGCAACAGCTGTAAGCGCGCCAGATGGGCAGGGCGAACGGAAAGACGTTTTTCCAGAGAATCAGATACATCTTCAGCGTAAATCACGTAAAGCACGGCAAAGCTCCTTAACCGGTAAAAGTGTCATTTACGTTATGTGAAAGCACAAATGTCTGCAATGCAAAGATAATAACAATGTTAAAACCCTGATCTGGATGCCCCTTTTTTGTCCTCTTGTACGCTTAAATTGCGCCAGGACAAAGTGTCTTATTGAATATGATTGCTATTTGCATTTAAAATCGGAGTTCGGTTTTTTAACGTTGATGATTATGACTTCGATGACCCTTGATTTACCTCGCCGCTTTCCATGGCCGACGCTGCTTTCCGTCGTTATTCACGGTGCTGTCGTGGCGGGTCTGCTCTATACCTCGGTTCATCAGGTTATTGAAATGCCGGCCCCTGCGCAGCCAATTTCGGTGACCATGGTCTCGCCTGCGGATCTTGAACCGCCACAGGTTGCGCCTCCGCCACCACAACCCGTTGCTGAGCCGGAGCCAGAGCCTGAGCCCGTTCCGGAGCCGCCGAAAGAAGCGCCGGTGGTCATCCATAAGCCGGAGCCAAAACCGAAGCCAAAGCCAAAACCGAAACCGGTCAAAAAGGTGGAGGAACGCCCTAAACGTGAAGTGCGTCCGGTAGAGCCGCGCGCCACGCAGCCGGTTGAAAATACCGCACCTTCGCGTCCGCTGATGAATAACACCGCGACCGCGGCCAAACCAGCGGTAACAGCGCCTGCGGGGCCGCGCGCGCTGAGCCGTAACCAGCCGCAGTATCCGGCTCGCGCTCAGGCATTACGTATTGAAGGGCGAGTACGGGTGAAATTTGACGTTACGGCAGACGGGCGCGTGGATAACGTGCAGATCCTGTCCGCGCAGCCATCCAATATGTTTGAACGTGAAGTTAAATCGGCCATGCGCAAGTGGCGCTATGAAGCCGGTAAGCCAGGCAACGGGCTGATTGTGAACATTGTCTTCCGCCTGAACGGCGGGGCCCAAATGGAATAACAGCAATAAAAAAAGCCTCGAGTGAGGCTTTTTTTACGTCTGAGGATCAGTTCTGGGGTAGCGGACGGGGTTTTCCGTCGTTATCCACCGCCACATAGATAAACAGCGCTTCAGTCGCCTTGTAGCGCTGGCCAATCGGTTCAGAAGAGACTTTCTTCACCCATACCTCAATGTTGACAGAGATGGACGTGTTGCCGCGCTTAACGCAGCGCGCGTAGCAGCAAACGACGTCGCCCACCGCTACGGGCCGCAGGAAGGTCATTCCGTCAACCCGGACCGTCACCACGCGCCCGTGAGCAATCTCTTTTGCAAGGATTGCACCGCCCATATCCATTTGCGACATCAACCAGCCGCCAAAAATATCGCCATTGGCATTCGTATCCGCAGGCATTGCCAGTGTGCGTAAAACCAGTTCGCCCTGAGGGGCGCTATTTGTTGTCATTGTTTTTTAACTCATAACTGAAGACTTCAGGCGGGATGCTACTATGATTTCTGGCTGGAGAGAATAGGGGATAGCGCCCGCAGAGCAGGCGCCTGAGGGTCAGAAGGACATGGTTACGCCTGCGTAATACGCGCGGCCCGGTTCGTTATAGGTCGACGCACCCTCATTTTCACGATAAATCTGCTTATCAAAGAGGTTACTGATTCCCGCATTAAGGCGCAGGTTTTTTGTCAGCTGATAATTACCGCCGATCCCGACGATGGAATACGCGCCGATCTCCCGGTCTGACATCGCGCCTTCCTCTTTACGGATTTCCGCATTTTCCCGAGGCTTCTGGCGGCCGTACATGGTCCAGGTGACGTTCGCCGAGAGTTTGCTGTTTACTTCCCAGTCGAGCATGGTGTTGATCGTATATTCAGGAATAATCGACAGCGGGTTGCCGGTATCTTTGCTTTCAGACTGAATCATATACGTGGCGTTGGTGCGCCAGGTGAGCGTGTCGCGGATCACCGGCACGGTAAGGTTACCTTCCAGCCCCTCAACGACGGCCTTACCTCCATTTTCCCACTGAAGGATGTTCACACCGCTGCTGGTCTGCCCCAGCACGTCCGTTCCCGAGACGATCTTGTTTTTATAATCGTTTCGGAACCAGGTAATGCCGGCTTCGTAGCCTTCCAGCGCGAAGGCGAGGCCGATTTCCTTGTTCACGCTGATTTCAGGATCCAAATCCGGATTGCCCAGCAGATAGCAGCTTCCTTCGGAAACGTTATTCGGGCAGCCATTCCCGCGGGTGGAAAGCAGATAGCCCTCGCTGGACTGATACAGGTTTGGCGCTTTAAATACCCGTGCGATACCCGCTTTGACCTTGAACATGTCGCCGAGATCCTGAGAGAGGTTGAGGCTTGGGCTCCAGTTACTGCCGAACTGATTGTGGTAATCAAAACGGATGCCGGGGATCAGGCTGGTGCCCGGACGCGCTTCAATATTGTCCTCGAGATAGATACCGGTCAGGTCGGCGCTATTTTTGCTGTTACGCTCGGAGGCCGTACCGGAAACGCCGTTAATTACCTCTCCCGACACGTTAGTTGCCTGCATCGACGCCGGGTCGTTCAGTTCATCACGGTTCCACTCTGCGCCAACGGTCAGGGTCTGATCGACCAGCCAGAAGAAGGGAATATTCAGCTCACCGGTGGAGCGGTATGACTCGAGACGGCTGGTGTCGTATTTATCGCTATTGATCATTCCCTCCACTTTACCCGTGGAGCCTTCTCCCAGGCGGGTATTATTGGTCTTCTCGTAATAGACACCGAATTTTGACTGGCCCCAGTCCCAGATGCCGTTGTGGGTAATACCGTATGACTGACGGTACATGCGGTTAGTTTCGTGACCATAAAGGGACGATACCAGCCCGTTGGGGCTGACGTTGCCGTTGCTGTACTGCGTATCCCCAGCGTAAATATTGCCCTGGCGGCTGTAGCTGTAATCGAAATCGATTATCTGCTGCGGCGTGAGCTTCCAGGAGAGCAGGGCATTAATGTCTTTATTACGTACGCCTTCACGTCCGGCGGCCCAGGAGCCATTTTGTGCGGTATTGATGTCCTGCGCATCCGCGTCGGTTTTGTTGATATTCCCGTACAGACGCATCGTCAACGCGTCGCCCGCGAGCGGGCCACTCAGGTCAAAGTTAGCGCGTTTGGTCGCCCCCTCTTTATCATTTTCAGGCTGGTTGGTGAACAGGGAGAGCGAGCCGTGCCAGTCGTTGGTTGGGCGTTTGGTAATGATGTTGACGACGCCACCGGCGGCCCCCGAACCGTAGCGGGCAGTAGCAGGACCGCGAAGCACTTCAATGCGCTCGACCATCTCTGGCGGAACCCAGTTAGTGTCACCGCGGGTGTCGCGCTCGCCGCGCCAGCTGTAGCGCACCGAGTTGCGGGAAGTTACAGGAACACCGTCAATCAGGATAAGGGTGTTCTCTGGCCCCATGCCGCGAATGTCGATCTGGCGATTGTTGCCGCGGCTGCCCGTAGCGCTGTTTCCGGTGAGATTAACCCCCGGCATTTTGCGAATAATTTCCGAAAGATCGTTAACCGGTGGATCCTTTTCAATGTCTTTTGCGGTGATGACAGAAACCCCCGGCTGCTGCTTGAGTGCTTCCTCTGCGGTTGCCTGAACCACCATGGTTTCACCATCGGCGAGGAGTTCGTCTGCTGCGTGCGCGCTCTGGCTGAGTGCGGAAAACATGGCCAGCGTCAGTGACGCGGGGGTAAATCTTATTGTTTTATTCATCAACTCATTTCCATTTGTTAAAAATGCGATGACGAATATTAATGATAGTGATTCTCATTACAATGAAAGGAGAGCAATCTCCACAAAATCTTCATGATTCGGACATTTTTGCAGAAAGCGTCGTGAGAATAGGGAAGGGAAAAGAAAGGGGCCAGACCGCGAGGCGATCTGGCCATCTGATTACTGCTTATCGTCCTGCGGCATGTGGCGGTAGATATAAACCCCGCTCAGCAGAGTGAAGATCAGCGTCAGGGCCGTAAGCCCGAAGACTTTAAAGTTGACCCAGATATTTTGCGGCAGCCAGAAGGCGATGTAGATGTTGGCCAGGCCACAGAGAATAAAGAACAGCGCCCAGGCGATGTTCAGACGAGACCACACCTCCTGCGGTAGCGTCAGCTCTTTGCCCAGCATGCGCTGAATCAGGGGTTTTTTCATTACCCACTGGCTGATGAGCAGTGCGCCAGCAAAAAGCCCGTAAATCACCGTCACCTTCCATTTGATAAATTCATCGTTATGGAAGAACAGCGTCAGGCCACCAAACACCGCCACCATCAGGAAGGTGATGAGCGCCATCTTTTCAACTTTGCGATAGCGTACCCAGCTATAAATCAGCACTACAGCCGTTGCTACAATCAGGGCCAGCGTCCCGGCGTAAATGTCGTAGAGCTTGTAAAACGCGAAAAAAACGATCAGCGGTAAAAAATCTAGAAACTGCTTCATTCTGCGATCCCGGTTACTGACGAATTAACATATACAGGCGGAACAAATAGACCAGCAGCATGGCTGAAATCAGGTTGCTCAGCGTATTGGCGACAACCGCACCGACGTTGGGCGTTAATACCGCAAAGTTCGGCGCAAACAGCAATAACAGCGTTTTGGCAAGCAGCCAGCTGATAACGGCCGGGGCGACCAGACGCATGTTCGCCCACGCGAGCTTAATGCTGCTGCGCATCGCCGTGAAGATCCCCATTTTGTCCTGCACAACCATAACCGGCGCGAATGAAAGCACAATCGCCAGCAGGACGCCCGGTACGACAACCAGCATGATCCCCATCTGCACCTGGAGCGTGGTCAGGAATATAAGGATAAACAGCTTCGGCAGCACGGGTGCGCTGGCACCGATGGCACGCAACGCGCTAACGCGGTGTCCGGCCGAAACGAGCTGGATCATCAGCAGCACGCCACCTGCCAGAATCGCATTCCCAATTAACCCGGAGAACGTCGATGCCGCGGAGGCGCGCAGCAGGATTTGCTGTTGCTCTGGCGTCATATTCTGCACAAGGTCAAACAAGCCTGCGCTGCCTGCAAGATGATCCCCCTGGCTCAGCGTAGCAATCTGTTCTTCACTGGGTGAGAACGCATGACCCAGAACCACCGTAATAAAGGCGCACAACAGCGCGATCAGTAAAAACGTAACGAACTGATTGCGGAAAAAATTTCCCGTGTCACGGTAGACAGACTTCGCCGTGATAGACATGCACTCTCCTTGAGTATTGCAGGTGTTAATTAGCCGGCAATTGTACACCGGATATCACGCGGGTGGCAGCCTCAAGGCTTGTATGGAAAAGCATATCTTTGTAAAGCAGCGGTAATCCCGTCTTGCCGGGCTATATCAAGACAGGCGCTACAATGATGTTGGTAAAAATTAATCTGGATCAATAAATGTTAAGTTACTGGTTTTAATGTGATCTGTGTTAGATCACTTATTACTTATTTGTAGGTATATTCTCCATCGCTATTAAAACCACAACGATGGAGCGGATATGAAAAAAGTAGCGGTGGCAGCCCTTGTATTAAGCAGTCTCTCTGGTGGCGCGTACGCGCATGAAGCGGGTGAATTCTTTATCCGTGCCGGCTCGGCAACGGTTCGTCCAACGGAAGGTTCAGACAGCGTACTGGGAATGGGCGGTTTTAACGTCAGCAACAATACCCAGTTAGGCTTAACGTTCACCTATATGGCAACGGATAACGTTGGCGTCGAGCTGTTGGCCGCAACGCCATTCCGTCACCGCGTCGGTTTAGGACCGACCGGAGACATTGCCACGGTGCATCATTTACCGCCAACGCTGATGGCGCAGTGGTACTTTGGTGACTCCAGCAGCAAGGTGCGTCCGTATATTGGTGCCGGTGTGAACTATACGACCTTCTTCGACGAGAAATTTAACGATACCGGGAAAGCGGCCGGGCTGACCGATCTTAGCCTGAAGGACTCCTGGGGCGTGGCGGGGCAGGTGGGGCTGGATTACCTCATCAACCGCGACTGGCTAATCAACGCCTCCGTCTGGTACATGGATATTGATACCGACGTGCGTTTCAAAGCAGGCGGGGAGCAGCAGAGTATCAGCACCCGTCTGGATCCGTGGGTGTTTATGTTCTCTGCGGGATATCGTTTCTGATCGTTCAAAAAACTGGCCGCACGGCGGCCAGTCATACCGGCTTAAAAAGAAGGGTAAACAGGGCGTTCATCAAGCTTTGCGCAATACCTGAGCCTCGATTCGCCATCATACAGGTAGCTGAACGTATCGCGTGAGATGGAGTGGAACAGCATATCGCCGTTCGCAAAGGGAATAATTTCAGTATCGCCGGATCGCTTATGACCCGCGCCGGTTTCAAAATTCCCTGACCATTTTTCCTGCGTGTGGTCATAAACGTGCAGGATGATTTCTACCGGCCCTCTTTCTGGACAATTTAGCCGCAAAACCGTTGACGAAAAATTTAAAGATAACGCGTGAAAAGAGATAAAAAAGAGCAACAATCCAGAAAATCTTACCAACATCAATCCATCAAAACCTTATTCAACCAGGCTTAAGATTTTACTTAAGTAAAAATTTTTCCTGTTGCCATGGATCAATAAGAGTTAACTTTCAACAACCTGTCGTTTCATCACGCCCATAGGTTTGGACCGTAAGACGATATATCCCTGCAAGGGGGATAATTGCTGTATGGTGGTTATTCCATACACCTGGCTGGAGGGGATATCCCCAACATCAAATTTGAGTGTCCGGTTTGTGCAGGTAAACAGTTTTACTTTACCACCTTTAGTGCAGCACACAACCAACCTCACGGTGCGCTTTGTTCAGCTTGCGGAACACGACTCACCATACATTCATGCCTCCCAAAGCTTAAAAGGCGGCGGTGGCCAAAGCCAGTAAGCTAAAAAAAGGCCTCCAGGAGGCCTTTTTAGATCGGAATATTACTTCTGAATTAAATACCGTATCGTTGGCCCATCCTGCTGGATATCCAGCACCGTGTAGCCGTGGTTTTTGGCATCAAGCGGAATAGAGTTGATGGACTGCGGGCAGTCGCTCACGACCTCCAGAATTTCTCCTTTGTTTAACTGTGGCAGGGCTTCAAGCGTGGCGACGGCGGGATAAGGGCAGGGTTCACCTACCATATCGAGGCGATAGTCCGGAACGATCTCTTTCATGCTGCATTCTCCCGAGTTTTCGTTGTAGCTGAGGCGCGGCGGAAGAAGCGCTTCTCCTGCGCGATAACCAGTAAGAAGGCGATTAACAGCAGGCCGTACGTTACCAGCAGTCCGCCGAGCGGGCCAAAGGCGTTCAGCAGGTTGACCTTATCCCAGTTCGTTGCAAGCACCGGAGAAACGTCATCCCAGCAGTACGCCAGAATGGTTGAGCCAATTACGTTACCCAGACCTACCCACCAGTAGTGTACCTGGCCTTCCACGGCGCGGTACATCCAGCCGGTCTCACATCCGCCTGCCAGCACGATGCCAAAACCAAACAGCAGGCCGCCAATGACGGCATTCGGGCCCGCCCACATGATTTTCGGCTCGACGCCGAGCTGCACGTAGCTAAAGATGCCGATAGCGCTGACCGCCATACCGGCGACGATCGCCTTCGCCATCATCGTGCGCCCGGTGATCCACATATCGCGAAACGCGGACGTAAAGCAGATCTGCGCGCGTTCAATCAGCAGACCAAACCCAACGCCGAACAGCATCGCCAGGCCGAGCTTAGGCTGATTCATCGCAGTGCAAAACGCCCAGGCAATCATGGCGAAAAAGACCAACATACCGAGACGGAAGCGGCGCCGCGCCTGGTCAGGCTTCTGCGTTAACGGCGAGGCCGCGCTGACTTTGGTCATTTTCACCGGAATGCGGAACAGCGGCAGCAGGGTGAATTTTGCACCAAAGTAAGAGCCGATGGCGGTGGCAACGGCAAAGAACCAGGCATGCAGCGAAAACTGCGGTATACCGGTGAAGAACGCGGCAAGGTTACAGCCCATTGCCAGGCGCGCGCCAAAGCCGGCAATGATACCGCCGACCACCGCCTGCATGATGCGAATGCGGCTTTTTGGCATCCGCAGCTTAACGTTGTTCGCCCACAGCGCGGCGGCAAAACAGCCGCCGAACATACCGACGATCATCATTCCGTCAATACGGGTCAGCGGCGTGCCTTCCAGATGAATGAGTTTAAAGTAGCCCCACTCTTCGGCGTGAACGCCAGCCAGCTGAAGGAGCTGTCCGCCCCAGCGGGTAAATTCGCCCGTGACGGCCCAGAAGGTGCCGGTAATACCGAAATAATAAGTGGAGAGAATGCCTGCCGCGATGACGGCCGGAACTGGTGACCAGAACTTAACCAGGTAAGTCTGTTTGAAGTAATGCCATGACATGAATAACCTCTGAACTCAGAAGGATAACGCTAAAAAGAGCCCAGATCATACGCTTACGTAAAAGTTTGAAAAGCTATTCACGCCGAAAATATCGACGCGATCAATTTTGACCCGACACGCTGAAGGCCGTTTCGGAAAGAAGACCGCCCGGCAGCGAGGCCAGACGGTCAGGACGGTCAGGCGCTGCGCGTTGCCGCTTTCATGGCAGTGACGAACGCTTTCAGCTCAGCCAGCATCTGCGCGGGCTTATCTACGTTGTTCTCGATGATTTTCACGATAGCCGAACCGGAAATCGCGCCAGCCGCCTTCGCCTCAATCGCTGCGGTAACCTGGTCCGGGGAGGAGATCCCGAAGCCCTGAAGCGGCGGCGCAGCGTGGTATTCCGCCAGCTTTTCCACCAGATGGTGCAGCGGCAGCGCGGCTTTGTTCTCCGCGCCGGTAACGCCCGCACGGGAGAGCAGGTAGGTATAGCCGCGCCCGTACGAGGCAATCTGGCGCAGCAGTGCGTCATCGGCGTTCGGCGGGCAGATGAAGATTGGGGCGACGTTGTGGCGCATCGCCGCCTGGCGGAACGGCGCAGATTCCTCCACCGGCACGTCAGCGACCAGCACGGAGTCAACGCCAACGCGGGCGCACTCGGCGTAAAACTCGTCAATACCGCGGCTGAAGACCAGGTTAGCGTACATCAGCAGGCCGATCGGAATGGTCGGATGCTTCTGGCGAACTGCCGCCAGCATCTCGAAGCACTGGGTCGGCGTGACGCCCGCGGCAAAGGCGCGCAGGGTGGCGTTCTGGATGGTCGGGCCATCCGCCAGCGGATCCGAGAACGGGATCCCCAGTTCAAGAGCGTCGGCACCGGCTTCAATCAGGGTGTCGATGATTTTCAGCGACTGCTCCGGACCGGGGTCGCCCAGCGTAACGAAGGGAACGAACGCGCCTTCCTGGCGGGCTTTCAGCTGTGCAAATGCGTTGTCGTAGCGTTCCATCAAATTTCCCCTCGTGCTTTCAGAATATCGTGAACGGTAAAGATATCTTTATCCCCGCGACCGGAAAGGTTAACCACCAATAGCTGCTCTTTCTCCGGGTCCGCTTTCATCATTTTCAGCGCGTGTGCAAGCGCGTGTGAGGACTCCAGCGCCGGGATAATCCCTTCATTGCGGCACAGCGTTTTAAAGGCTTCCAGCGCTTCATCATCGGTTATAGAGACGTAATCCGCGCGGCCGGTGCTGTTGAGGAACGCGTGCTGCGGCCCAACGGACGGGAAATCCAGCCCGGCAGAAATCGAGTAAGACTCTTCAATCTGCCCTTCGTCGGTCTGCATCATCGGGGCCTTCATGCCGAAGTAGATCCCCACGCGACCGTGCTTCAGCGGCGCGCCGTGCTCGCCGGTTTCGATCCCGTGACCGGCTGGCTCTACGCCAATCAGCCCAACGCTGGTCTCGTCGATAAAATCGGCAAACATGCCGATGGCGTTAGATCCACCGCCAACGCAGGCGATCACCGCATCCGGCAGGCGACCCTCTTTCTCGAGGATCTGCGCTTTGGTCTCTTCGCCGATCATGCGCTGAAACTCGCGAACGATGGTCGGGAACGGATGCGGACCCGCCGCCGTGCCGAGCATGTAGTGCGCGGTTTCGTAGCTGCCGGACCAGTCGCGCAGCGCTTCGTTGCAGGCATCTTTCAGCGTGGCGGAACCGCTGTGCACCGGGATCACTTCCGCGCCCATCAGACGCATGCGGAACACGTTTGGAGACTGACGCTCAACGTCCTTCGCTCCCATATAGATGCGGCATTTCAGGCCGAGCAGGGCGCTGGCGAGCGCCGAGGCCACGCCGTGCTGGCCCGCACCGGTTTCGGCGATGATTTCGGTTTTGCCCATGCGCTTCGCGAGCAGCGCCTGGCCCAGCACCTGGTTAGTTTTGTGCGCCCCGCCGTGCAGCAGGTCTTCGCGCTTGAGGTACAGCGTCGTCCGCGTGCCTTCGGTCAGGTTACGGCATTTGGTCAGCGCCGTCGGGCGACCAGCGTAGTTTTTCAGCAGGTCGGTAAATTCAGCCTGAAACGCCGGATCTTTCTGCGCGCTCACGAAGGCTTCTTCCAGCTGGCGCAGGGCGGGCATCAGGATCTGCGGGACGTACATCCCACCGAATTCACCGAAATACGGGTTAAGTAATGTCGTCATCTTCTCTTCCTTAATATGCGCGCAGAGTTTTAAATACCGAGGCCAGCTTGCTGGCATCTTTTATACCCGGCTGGCTCTCTACGCCTGAATTGAAATCGAGGCCTGCGCAGCCGGTTTTAGCCGCTTCCACGCAGTTATCGGGGCTTAATCCACCCGCCAGCAGAACGTTGTCCAGCGCTTCGCCACGCAGCAGTGACCAGTCGAAACGCTGTCCGGTACCGCCCTGGCCGTTATCAAGCACGTATTTATCCACCTGGTTCAGGTTACGTACGGGCAGCGTGGCTTCGACGCGTTGTGCTTTCCAGATTTGAATCTGAGGCGCGAGAATGGCACGAAGCGCATCGATATACGCCTGGTCTTCATCGCCGTGGAGCTGAACCGCGCTCAGTTTTAACGCTTCCGCTTTCGCCGCAACGTCGTTGATGTCCGCATTGCGGAACACGCCCACATAGCTGAGCGGGGCCGCCGCGATGACCTTACGCGCCTGTTCTTCGCTGACACCCCGCGGGGAGGAATCAACAAAGATCAGACCGCCGTAGATGGCGCCAGCTTCATACGCGGCCATGGCATCCTGTTCACGGGTTAAGCCGCAGACTTTGTTTTCGCCCAACAGCACGCGGCGCACGGCCGCATTCAGATCGTCATGTTCCATCATTGCGGAGCCGATCAGGAAGCCGTTAGCAAAATGGCTGAGCTCGCGCACCTGAGCGTAGCTGTTAATGCCGGACTCGCTGATCACCGTTACGCCCGCGCCGAGGCGCGGTGCAAGCTCACGCGTGCGGTTAAGGTCAATCGAGAGATCGCGCAGATCGCGGTTGTTAATGCCCACCACTTTGGCCTCCAGAGCGATGGCGCGCTCCAGCTCCTCCTCGTTGCTTACTTCGGTCAGCACGCCCATATTCAGGCTGTGCGCGACGGCGGCGAGCTGGCGATACTGTTCGTCATCAAGCACGGACAGCATCAGCAGGCAGGCATCGGCCTGGTAGAAGCGCGCCAGCCAGATCTGGTACGGGTCAATAATAAAGTCTTTGCACAGAATCGGCTGCGGCGCGATGCCGCTGACGACGGGCAGAAAATCAAAGCTGCCCTGAAAATATTTCTCATCCGTCAGCACGGAGATGGCGGACGCATGATGTTTGTAGATACCGGCAATACGCGCCGGGTCGAAATCGTCACGGATCACGCCCTTAGACGGAGACGCTTTTTTACACTCCAGAATGAACGCGGTGCGTGCGCCCTGGAGGGCATCATAGAATCGACGGCTGCTCGGCACGACGTCATTCTGGAAACCGGCCAGCGGCTGCTGCTGCTTGCGTGCTTCCACCCAGATGGCCTTATCGGCGACGATTTTCGCTAAAACGGTCTGCATTATTTACCCTCTTGCCGCAAGTGCGGTAACGCGATCGTAAGCTGCACCGGAGCGCAGTACGTCCAGAACTTTTTGGGCGTTGGCTTTCAGATCTTCCTCGCCATGTAAACGCATCAGCATGGCAACGTTGGCAGCCACGGCGGCCTCGTGGTCGGCCTCACCTTTACCTTGTAATAAGCGCGTGAGAATGTCACGGTTTTCTTCAGGAGTACCGCCAGCCAGCGCCTCCTGACGGTATGGCGTTAAGCCAAAATCAGAAGCCTCAAGCTGATAGTTCAGCACTTCGCCGTTGTTCAGTTCGGCCACCAAGGTTGGCGCATGCAGCGAAACTTCATCCATTCCGCCGCTGTGAACCACGGCGGCACGTTTGTAACCCAGCACGCGCAGGGTCTCGGCAATGGGCAGCACCAGTTCCGGGCTGTAAACGCCAATCAGCGCCAGCGGCGGGTGCGCCGGGTTAATGAGTGGGCCGAGCACGTTGAACAGCGTGCGGGTCTTAAGCTGCTGGCGAACCGGCATCGCGTGGCGGAAACCGGTGTGATACTTCGGCGCAAACAGGAAACAGACGCCCAGGTCATCCAGCGCTTCGCGTGAACGTTCGGCATTCATGTCCAGGTTGATGCCGAACGCGGCCAGCAGATCGGACGATCCGGAACGGCTGGACACGCTGCGGTTACCGTGTTTCGCCACCTTCAGACCACAGGCCGCGGCTACAAAGGCGCTTGCGGTCGAAATATTAATGCTGTTGCTACCGTCGCCACCGGTACCGACGATGTCGGCAAACTGATAGTCCGGGCGCGGGAACGGAGCCGCATTTTCCAGCAGGGCCGTGGCAGCACCGGCAATCTCCTGCGGGCTTTCGCCGCGCACCTTCATGCTCACCAGCGCGGCGGCCAGCTGTTCAGGCTTCAGCTCGCCGCGCACCACGGCAGAGAAAAGCTGGTGGCTTTCCTGCTGGCTCAGGGTCTGGGCCTGATACAGTTTTTCCAGAATCGGCTGCAGGGTGTTGGTCTGTTCCAGCTTCTGCAACGCCCAGTCGAGCGTTTGCTCCAGCAGGCGCGCGCCGCCGGAGGTCAAAATTGATTCCGGGTGGAACTGCATTCCGCAGACGCGGTCCGCGTCGTGACGTACCGCCATTACCATTCCTTCAAACGAGGCGTTGATGGTCAGCCCGGCTGGAATGTTGCTGCCGACAAGCGAGTGGTAACGCGCCACCGGAAGCGGGTTCGGCAGCCCGGCAAACATCGCCTGGCCGTCATGTTCTATGCTGGACGCTTTACCGTGCAGGATCTCGCCAGCCTGACCTACGTAGCCGCCGTAGGCTTCCACAATCGCCTGGTGGCCGAGACAGATACCGATAATCGGCAGCTTGCCGCGCATGCGGGTTAACAGCTCTGGCATACAGCCCGCTTCGCTCGGCGCGCCTGGCCCGGGAGAGAGCATCAGCACCGGGTTTTGCATGGTCGCCAGCCGGTCAATCAGCGTCTGGGCCGGAACGTGGTTGCGATAGATAACGACGTTGTGACCATTCGCACGCAGCTGATCTGCCAGGTTATAGGTAAAAGAGTCGATATTATCGAGCAGCAGAATGTCAGCCATCAGAAAATCTCCTGTGCATGGTGTGCGGTAGCGATGGCGCGCAGTACCGCGCGAGCCTTACTGCGGGTTTCGTCAGCCTCAGACTGCGGGACAGAATCAAGCACAATCCCGGCACCGGCCTGAACGGTGGCAACGCCGTCCTCAACGTAGGCGGAGCGGATCACGATGCAGGTATCCAGGTCGCCGTGTGCGGTGAAGTAGCCTACGGCGCCGCCGTAGCTGCCGCGACGGCGGCCCTCTGCTTCGGCGATAAGCTGCATCGCGCGAACTTTCGGCGCACCGCTCAGGGTGCCCATGTTCATGCAGGCGCGGTAGGCGTGCAGCACGTCGAGGTCGCTGCGCAGTTCGCCCACCACGCGGGATACCAGGTGCATCACGAAGGAGTAGCGGTCGACTTTGGTCAGGTCCGCCACGTAGCGGGTGCCCGGAGTGCAGATACGCGCCAGGTCGTTACGCGCCAGGTCGACCAGCATCAGGTGCTCGGACAGCTCTTTATGGTCGGTACGCATTTCCAGCTCAATGCGGCTGTCGAGATCGCGATCCAGCGAGCCATCGGCGCGACGGCCGCGTGGACGGGTTCCCGCGATCGGGTAGATCTCAATCTGGCGGCTGGTGGCGTCGTACTTCAGCGAGCTTTCCGGTGAGGCGCCAAACAGGGTGAAATCGTTGTCCTGCATAAAGAACATGTACGGGCTTGGGTTGCTCTTTTTCAGCACGTCGTAGGCGGCCAGCGGCGACGGGCAGGGCAGAGAGAAGCGGCGGGAAGGCACCACCTGGAAAATCTCCCCGGCGCGAATCGCCTTCTGCATCTGGCGAACCACGGCACCGTACTGGTCATCAGTCTGGTTTACCTCGCAGGTCATCTGCTCAATACGCTGTACCGGCAGCGCGGGCGGGGACTCCGTCATCTGCTGTTGCAGTTGGGCGATGCGCTGTTGAAGGCGGCTTTTCTCAGACGCTGACGGCGTGAACAGGCTGGCCTGGATGCGGGTATATTTTTTCTGATGGTCGATTACCAGCAGGGTTTCAGCCAGATAGAAGCAGTAGTCCGGGCAGCGGTTGCCCTGCTCGGTTTCCGGCAACGCTTCAAAGCCGGCAACCAGGTCGTAAGCAAACAGCCCGCCGAAGAACATGGCTTCGCGCTCATCTTCCGGCACGGTGACCAGATTTTGCAGCAGGCGGAAGGCATCGAAAACGGACAGCGAGCAGAGGCGGGCATCTTCATCCAGCAGCTGGCTGACCGGCGGGAAATGGAGAATACGCATTTCCGGGTGATGCTCATTTTCAATGCCCGACGGCAGAGCCGCATCCAGCAGCGGCAGCAGCGACGCGCCGTTATCGGAAAGGGCCTTAACGGTGACAGTGTCACCAAACGCGGTAATGCGCAACGCGCTGTCCACCAGCAGCAGGCTTTTCAGATCGTCCTTGCTGTCGATATCGGAAGACTCCAGCAGCAGCGTCGCTGGGCGCGCACCGCAGACCTGGTGAAACAGCGCGGTCGGGTTGTGGCGATAGGCCGCCTCGCAGGTCAGCAATTCGAGGTGTGGTTTGGCTGTTTGCATGGTGTTGTTCTCATTTTCTGTTCAAAAAAAAGCCCGCTGGGTAGCGGGCTGGGTATCTGTTTGCATTTCGCAGACGCATGACACTGCCCGATAGTCAGGAAGTGCGCCACCAACCGTGAAGAGTGTATTGTGCGGTCATTATCAGATACCTTTCTCGTGTGAACTTGCGTACTAGTTAACTAGTTCGATGGCGTATTGTCAACCACTGATTTCAGTATTTTTCCGTTAGTCGGTATCATAGGGGCTTCGGATGTCTCCAACCTGTTATGGGAAGTGCTTTGAGCGATACCACCTACGCCATTATTTATGATTTACACAGCCATACTCAGGCCTCTGACGGCCTGCTGACACCCGAAGATCTGGTTCATCGCGCCGTTGAAATGCGCGTCGGCACGCTGGCGATAACCGATCACGACACGACAGACGCCATTCCTGCGGCGCGCGCCGAGATTGCCCGCAGCGGGCTGGCGCTCAATCTGGTGTCCGGCGTAGAGATTTCGACCGTCTGGGAAAACCACGAGATTCACATCGTTGGCCTTAACATCGATCCAGACCATCCGGCTATGCGGACGCTTTTGCAGGAACAAAAAGCGCGCCGCAATCATCGCGCGGAGTTGATTGGCGAGCGGCTGGAGAACGCGCATATTCCCGGTGCGCTGGAGGGTGCGCAAAAGCTGGCGAACGGCGGAGCGGTAACGCGCGGCCACTTTGCCCGTTTCCTGGTTGAGGCGGGGAAAGCAACAACCATGGCGGATGTCTTTAAAAAATATCTGGCGCGCGGGAAAACCGGATACGTTCCACCACAGTGGTGTACAATAAAACAAGCTATTGATGTGATTCATCATTCTGGCGGTAAGGCGGTGCTGGCCCATCCGGGGCGGTATAATCTTTCTGCTAAATGGCTGAAAAGGCTGCTGGCGCACTTTGCCGAATGCGGTGGTGAGGCGATGGAAGTTGCCCAGTGTCAGCAGGCACCCAATGAGCGCTCACAGCTCGCGACCTACGCCCGCCAGTTTGGCCTGCTTGGGTCACAGGGTTCAGATTTTCATCAGCCCTGCGCGTGGATTGAACTGGGGCGCAAGCTCTGGTTGCCCGCCGGCGTTGAGCCGGTCTGGCAGCTCTGGGAACAGCCGCAGCAAATTGAAGAGAGGGAAGTATGAGTCAGTTTTTCTATATTCATCCGGATAACCCCCAGCCGCGTCTGATTAATCAGGCCGTGGAGATCGTCCGCAAGGGCGGCGTGATTGTCTATCCAACCGATTCTGGCTACGCGCTGGGCTGTAAAATTGAAGATAAAGGGGCGATGGAGCGTATCTGCCGCATTCGTCAGCTGCCGGACGGGCACAACTTTACCCTGATGTGTCGCGATCTCTCCGAGCTGTCGACCTACGCCTACGTCGACAACGTGGCGTTTCGTCTGATCAAAAACAACACGCCAGGTAACTACACCTTTATCCTGAAGGGGACGAAGGAGGTGCCGCGGCGTCTGCTGCAGGAAAAGCGCAAGACCATCGGGATGCGCGTGCCGTCTAACCCGATTGCCCAGGCGCTGCTGGAAACCCTCGGCGAGCCGATGCTCTCCACCTCGCTGATGCTGCCGGGAAGTGAGTTCACCGAATCCGACCCGGAAGAGATCAAAGATCGTCTGGAAAAGGTGGTAGAGCTGATCATTCACGGCGGTTATCTCGGTCAGCAGCCGACCACCGTTGTGGATCTCACCGAAGATACGCCAGAGGTGATTCGTGAAGGCGCAGGTGACGTTAAGCCTTTCTTGTAAGGGTGTAAGCAGATATACTACGCGGCCATCAAAGCAGGGCGCTGCTCTGTTTTTGACCTGATTCGACGCCTGTGAAGGCGACACCTGAGGAAGCTCAATGAGCGAGAAGTTACAGAAAGTGCTGGCGCGCGCCGGCCACGGTTCACGCCGTGAAATCGAAGCTATTATTGAAGCCGGTCGCGTGAGCGTGGACGGCAAAATTGCCACGCTGGGTGACCGCGTAGAAATCGTACCGGGGCTCAAGATCCGCATCGACGGCCATCTTATCTCCGTAAAAGAATCCGCTGAGCAGATCTGCCGCGTGCTGGCTTACTACAAGCCGGAAGGCGAGCTGTGTACCCGCAACGACCCGGAAGGTCGCCCGACGGTGTTTGACCGTCTGCCTAAGCTGCGCGGCGCTCGCTGGATTGCCGTAGGGCGTCTGGACGTGAACACCTGCGGCCTGCTGCTGTTCACCACCGATGGTGAACTGGCAAACCGTCTGATGCATCCAAGCCGTGAGGTGGAGCGTGAATACGCAGTACGCGTATTCGGCCAGGTTGACGAGAACAAACTGCGCGATCTGTCGCGCGGCGTGCAGCTTGAAGATGGCCCAGCGGCGTTCAAAACCATCAAATTTACCGGTGGTGAAGGCATTAACCAGTGGTACAACGTTACCCTGACCGAGGGGCGTAACCGCGAGGTTCGTCGCCTGTGGGAAGCGGTAGGTGTGCAGGTAAGCCGCCTGATCCGCGTTCGCTATGGTGACATTCTGCTGCCTAAAGGCTTGCCTCGCGGCGGCTATACCGAGCTGGATCTGACGCAAACTAACTACCTGCGCGATCTGGTCGGACTGACGCCAGAAACCACGTCTAAGGTGGCGGTTGAAAAAGATCGGCGTCGCATGAAGGCAAATCAGATCCGCCGTGCGGTGAAGCGTCACAGCCAGGTGAGCAGCAATCGCCGCTCTGGCAGCCGTAATAATAACAACGGTTAATCGAAAAGCCCGGTGAACATACCGGGCTTTTTTCTTTAGTAATCAATCCCGATTTGCGCTTTGATACCCGCATCGAACGCATGTTTAACCGGACGCAGCTCGCTGACGGTATCTGCAAGCTCCAGAATATCCCGATGGCACCCGCGCCCCGTAACGATCGCCGTCTGATGCGCCGGGCGATTCTTGAGCGCCTCCAGCACGTCCTGTAGCGGCAGGTAGTCATAGGCCACCATATAGGTGATCTCATCCAGCAGCACCATATTCAGCGTCGGGTCGGAAAGCATTCTTTTGGCGTGCTCCCATACGGCGAGGCAGGCGGCGGTATCCGTTTCCCGGTTCTGGGTGTCCCAGGTAAAGCCGGTCGCCATGACCTGGAACTCGACGCCGTGCGGTTCGAGCAGATTACGCTCACCGTTGGGCCATTCGCCCTTGATAAACTGGATCACGCCTACCTTCTGGCCGTGCCCGACCGCGCGGGCAGCGGTGCCAAATGCGGCGGTGGTTTTTCCTTTGCCGTTACCGGTAAAGACGATGACGATCCCGCGCTCATCCTGTGCGGCCGCTACGCGCGCGTCGACCTGTTCTTTCAGGCGCTGCTGGCGCTGCTGGTGACGTTCTTCACTCATTGCGAAATCCCCGGCTTACGGCCCGGCTGGGCATCAAAGGTCATTCCGGTTTTGCGACGGCTATCGTCGCCCATCAGCCAAAGATAGAGCGGCATGATATCGGCCGGGGTTTTGAGCTTCTGCGGATCTTCGGTCGGGAACGCGCTGGCGCGCATTTTAGTGCGCGTACCGCCTGGGTTGATACAGTTCACCCGCAGGTGGCGGCTTTGATACTCCTCCGCCAGCACCTGCATCATCCCTTCAGTAGCAAATTTAGAGACAGCGTATGCCCCCCAGTTCGCGCGGCCCTGACGACCCACGCTGGAGGAGGTGAAGACCAGCGAGCCGGAATCTGAGTTTAGTAATAAAGGAAGCAATGCCTGGGTCAGGAAAAACGTTCCGTTGACGTTTACCTGCATCACCTGCTGCCACACCTCGGGATCCTGCTCATCCATCGGGCGCACTTCACCAAGTAGTCCCGCGTTATGCAGGACGCCGTCCAGGCGGGGGTAGTGTGCGCCGATGCGCCGGGCAAGCGCCTGGCATGACGCTGGCGTACAGGTCAGCAGATCCAGGGTATACCAGGGCGTGGGCGTCCCGCTGGCGTCTTCAATTTCCCGCGCGACGGACTTGAGCTTTTCTTCATTGCGTCCGAGCAGAATAAGGCTGGCACCGTATTCGGAGTAGGTCAGGGCAGCTTCGCGACCAATCCCGTCGCTGGCACCGGTAACCAGAATAATGCGGTTCTCTAGAAGGTTTTTTTGTGGCTGATAATGCACGGTGACTCCTCAGGTGCAACGGGCGGGACCTGCACCTTTATTTATGACTTTTCGGCTTTATGCCCGAAACAGCGTCAGAATTCAATCAGTCTACCGGACAGAACGCTGGGAAATTAACAATTTGCAAAGATTTAAACCCGAATCGGGGTATTCCTGAAGCCGCCTCGCAGAGGTAATGTCCCGAGCGAGACGCCCAGGCCGGGCTGTTGTACACTGGCGTGAAAGATTCGTGGTTAAATCAAGGTGGAACGCGTGGAGTTACTTTCTCAATATGGGTTGTTTTTGGCCAAAATCGCGACGGTGGTTATTGCTATTGCGGTGATTGCCGTTCTGATTGCCAACCTGACGCAGCGCAAGCGTCAGCGCGGTGAATTACGCATTACCCGCCTGAGTGAGCAGTATCAAGAGATGCAGGAAGAGATGTCGCTGGCGCTGCTGGACGATCATCAGCAGAAGCTGTGGCTGAAAGCTCGCAAGAAAAAACAGAAGCAGGAAGCCAGGGCCGCGAAGGCTAAAGCAAAGCGTGGTGCCCCGCAGGCTGACGCAAAGCCGCGGGTCTATGTGCTCGATTTTAAAGGCAGCATGGACGCGCACGAAGTCTCTTCACTGCGCGAAGAGGTGACGGCGGTGCTTGCCGTAGCCACTGCGCAGGATCAGGTCGTGGTTCGTCTTGAAAGCCCGGGTGGTGTCGTCCATGGGTATGGGCTGGCGGCATCACAGCTACAGCGCCTGCGGGATAAGCAGATCCCGCTTACTGTAGCCGTGGATAAAGTCGCGGCGAGCGGTGGCTATATGATGGCATGCGTCGCGGACAAAATCGTTGCAGCACCTTTCTCCATTATCGGCTCGATTGGCGTGGTCGCGCAGATCCCTAACTTCAATCGTTTCCTGAAAAATAAAGAGATTGATATTGAGCTGCACACCGCGGGTCAGTACAAACGCACGCTGACGCTGCTTGGTGAAAACACAGAAGAGGGGCGGCAGAAATTCCGTGAGGATCTGAACGAAACCCATCATCTGTTCAAAGACTTCGTGCACCGTATGCGCCCTACGCTTGATATTGAGCAGGTGGCAACGGGTGAACACTGGTACGGCACCCAGGCGCAGGAGAAGGGGCTGGTGGATGACGTTGGCACCAGTGACGATCTGCTGCTCAACCTGATGGAGGGCCGCGAGCTGGTAGGGGTACGTTTTACCCAGCGCAAGCGCCTTCTGGACCGCTTTACCAATAGCGCGGCAGAAAGCGCGGATCGCCTGCTGCTGCGCTGGCTCCAGCGGGGCCAAAAGCCGCTGCTGTAAAGAAAAACGCGAGGCATTTGCCTCGCGTTTTTGTCTTAATCGACCAGGTGATACTTCTCTGAGAGCGCATGCGCCAGGTACTTAAACATGTTAAATACGGCGGTGCTTTTCGGGGTGGGCAGCCCTTGTTCATCAAGGAAGTATTCACCGCTGAACACCAGCACGCCATTACGTTGTTCTACGCCAGTCGCTTCGATCCCTGCCAGGGTATCCTCATGGTCTCGAATGAGTTTGTTTGCTTCGATAAGCAGAGAAGCTCGGTCAATGGGTTGGGTTGTATTCTGCATATTCCACTCCTTAAACAGTGACAATAGTCTACGCCTGGGGCGCTTCAGGGGCAAATTTTCCCTGTTATCAGAGGGGATAAGGAACCGGCGGCTTGCTGGCGGGATTTGCTTTTGCATGCTAATAAAGTTGCGTAACGAATTTTATCAGGTACAGTGTGCGCTTTCGTCATTCTGGCAACAGAATTGCTTGACATTCGACCGGGAATTCGCCACGAATGAATAGTGATGTGAGAAAAATACCCGATAACTCAATGACCTGGATGTCGCCATTCTGACGTTCGGTAAGACATAGGGGTTGATATCCCCTGACGCCGTCGCAATATCAATGGCTCGTCGTCAGCGGAAGGGAAATCAACGTGCGGCGTATTCCTGGAAGAATTAAATTAGGTAAAGGTGAATATGGGTAAAGCTCTCGTCATCGTTGAGTCCCCGGCAAAAGCCAAAACGATCAATAAATATCTGGGCAATGACTACGTGGTTAAGTCCAGCGTTGGTCACATCCGCGATTTGCCGACCAGTGGCTCAGCCAGCAAAAAGAGCGCAGACTCTACCTCCACCAAAGGGGCTAAAAAGCCTAAAAAGGATGAACGTAGCGCGCTTGTCAACCGCATGGGTGTTAACCCATGGCACAACTGGGATGCACAATATGAAGTGCTGCCAGGCAAAGAGAAAGTCGTTAACGAGCTGAAGCAGCTGGCTGAAAAAGCCGACCACATCTATCTCGCAACCGACCTTGACCGCGAAGGGGAAGCCATCGCATGGCACCTGCGGGAAGTGATCGGCGGAGACGACAAACGCTACAGCCGTGTAGTGTTTAACGAAATTACAAAGAATGCGATTCGTCAGGCGTTTGAAAAGCCGGGTGAACTGAATATCGACCGTGTAAACGCTCAGCAGGCGCGTCGCTTTATGGACCGCGTTGTGGGCTACATGGTCTCGCCGCTGCTGTGGAAAAAGGTCGCTCGCGGTCTTTCAGCAGGGCGCGTACAGTCCGTTGCCGTGCGCCTTGTCGTGGAGCGCGAACGCGAAATCAAAGCGTTCGTTCCGGAAGAGTTCTGGGAAGTGGATGCGAATGTCACCACGCCGGGCGGCGATGCGCTGCCCCTGCAGGTGAGCCACCACAACGACAAGCCGTTCCGTCCTGAAAACCGCGACCAGACAATGGCCGCCGTGGCGCTGCTGGAAAAAGCGCGTTATCAGGTTCTGGATCGTGAAGATAAACCGACCAGCAGCAAGCCTGGTGCGCCGTTTATTACGTCTACCCTTCAGCAGGCTGCCAGCACGCGTCTGGGCTATGGCGTGAAGAAGACCATGATGATGGCCCAGCGTCTGTATGAAGCGGGTTACATCACCTACATGCGTACTGACTCAACCAACCTGAGCCAGGATGCTGTCAACATGGTGCGCGGCTACATTGGCGACAACTTCGGTAAAAAATACCTGCCGGAAAGCCCCAATCAGTACGCCAGCAAGGAGAATTCTCAGGAAGCGCACGAGGCGATTCGTCCTTCTGACGTTTCCGTACTGGCTGAATCCCTGAAAGATATGGAAGCGGATGCGCAGAAGCTTTATCAGCTGATCTGGCGCCAGTTCGTGGCCTGCCAGATGACGCCTGCGAAATACGACTCCACCACCCTGACCGTCGGTGCCGGTGATTTCCGCCTGAAGGCTCGCGGCCGTATTCTGCGTTTCGACGGCTGGACAAAAGTAATGCCCGCGCTGCGTAAAGGCGATGAAGACCGAACGCTGCCGTCCGTCAATAAAGGTGACGAGCTGTCGCTGGTCGATCTCGTTCCGGCTCAGCACTTCACCAAGCCGCCTGCGCGCTTCAGCGAAGCGTCGCTGGTAAAAGAGCTGGAAAAACGCGGTATTGGCCGTCCGTCCACCTACGCGTCAATCATCTCGACCATTCAGGATCGCGGTTACGTTCGCGTTGAGAACCGTCGTTTCTATGCCGAAAAAATGGGCGAGATCGTCACTGACCGGCTGGAAGCTAACTTCCGTGAACTGATGAACTACGATTTCACCGCGCAGATGGAGGACAGCCTTGACGAGGTTGCCAGCCACAAGGCCGAGTGGAAAAAGGTTCTTGACAGCTTCTTCAGCGATTTTACCAACCAGCTTGAGAAAGCCGAGAAAGATCCTGAAGAGGGCGGCATGCTGCCTAACCAGATGGTTCTGACCAGCATCGACTGCCCGACCTGTGGCCGTAAGATGGGCATTCGCACCGCCACTACGGGCGTGTTCCTCGGCTGCTCCGGGTACGCGCTGTCCCCGAAAGAGCGTTGCAAAACCACTATCAACCTCGTGCCGGAGAACGAAGTTCTCAACGTGCTGGAAGGGGATGATGCGGAAACCAACGCGCTTCGCGCTAAGCGCCGCTGCAAGAAATGCGGCACGGCGATGGACAGCTACCTGATCGATCCGAAACGCAAGCTGCACGTCTGCGGTAATAACCCGACCTGCGACGGTTACGAGATTGAAGAGGGCGAGTTCCGCATTAAAGGCTACGATGGCCCAATCGTCGAGTGTGAGAAATGTGGTTCCGAAATGCACCTGAAAATGGGACGCTTCGGTAAGTACATGGCGTGCACCAACGACGACTGTAAAAACACGCGCAAGATCCTGCGTAACGGTGAAGTTGCACCGCCGAAGGAAGATCCGGTTCCGCTTCCGGAGCTGCCGTGTGAGAAGTCGGACGCTTACTTCGTGCTGCGTGACGGCGCTGCCGGGGTATTCCTCGCGGCCAATACTTTCCCGAAATCACGTGAAACGCGCGCGCCGCTGGTAGAAGAGCTTTACCGCTTCCGCGACCGCCTGCCGGAAAAACTGCGCTACCTGGCCGATGCGCCGCAGCAGGATCCGGAAGGCAATAAAACCGTGGTGCGTTTTAGCCGTAAAACGAAGCAGCAGTACGTGGCGGCGGAGAAAGAGGGTAAAGCGACCGGCTGGTCAGCTTTCTTTGTTGACGGCAAATGGGTTGAAGGCAAGAAATAATCTTCCCTTACCGTAACTTACCTGTGAAAGGGCCGGACTTCCGGCCCTTTTTATTACCTCGTTATTATTTTTTGTTCCGTACTATACAGCCTGGCTATAAATGATATAGTGGTTATAGTTAACCCGTTTCTTATTATCAAATCGTCTTAAGCGATGGACGCATGCGCTAAATCGGATGGTCAGGCATGAAATTACAGCAGCTTCGCTATATCGTTGAGGTCGTAAATCACAACCTCAATGTCTCTTCCACCGCAGAAGGTCTTTATACCTCCCAGCCCGGCATCAGTAAGCAGGTGCGTATGCTGGAGGATGAGTTAGGTATTCAGATTTTTGCCCGCAGCGGTAAACATCTGACGCAGGTCACGCCGGCGGGACAGGAAATCATCCGTATTGCACGGGAAGTGCTTTCCAAAGTGGACGCTATTAAATCCGTCGCGGGGGAGCATACCTGGCCCGACAAAGGCTCCCTGTATATTGCCACCACGCATACGCAGGCGCGATATGCGCTTCCCGGCGTAATTAAAGGCTTCATCGAACGCTATCCCCGCGTTTCGCTGCATATGCATCAGGGCTCGCCAACGCAAATCGCCGAAGCCGTCTCAAAAGGCAATGCGGATTTTGCCATCGCAACGGAAGCCCTTCACCTGTACGACGACCTGGTGATGCTGCCGTGCTATCACTGGAACCGCTCAATTGTCGTAACGCCCGACCATCCGCTGGCGGGGAAGGGGGAAGTGACTATAGAAGAGCTGGCGCAATATCCGCTGGTCACCTATACGTTTGGCTTTACGGGCCGTTCGGAGCTTGATACCGCCTTCAACCGCGCGGGTTTAACACCGCGCATTGTCTTTACCGCGACGGATGCGGACGTGATTAAAACCTACGTTCGACTCGGGCTTGGCGTTGGGGTAATTGCGAGCATGGCGGTGGATCCGGTCTCCGATCCGGACCTGGTGCGCCTGGACGCGCATGATATTTTCAGCCACAGCACCACCAAGATAGGTTTTCGTCGCAGCACCTTCCTGCGCAGCTATATGTATGACTTTATTCAACGCTTCGCGCCGCATCTTACGCGCGACGTGGTGGATACGGCAGTGGCCCTGCGCTCCAACGAAGACATCGAAGAGATGTTTAAAGACATTAAGCTCCCCGCCAAATAATCACATCCGGTATCTTTCTCCTGCGGAAAGATACCGAATTTACCCCGCAAACCTGAATTAGAATTATCATCATCTGCGTCACCGTCATATATCCTCATAATCCATTTAATGACTAAGGTTTTACTGTCGCAAATTTGCGACAAAAGTAGAAAGTAATTTACAGGTGTGCAAATTATTCTTTTCAATTATTTATTTCTGGTCAAAAGATTGAATATTCCTGGACGCAGATGCGTAAATTCACTGGCTTTTCGGCTAAAGTTTCTTTAGGATTTATCTCATCAGATGATTACTTGTGCCAATTGTTTGGTCTCTAAATGATAAGCGATATCGATTGTATGAGGTTAGCAATGCCGTCAGGAAGTGAAGAACCGCAAAGGGATCCCGCGCTTAAGCGTAAAGCCTGGCTGGCGGTCTTTCTTGGCTCTGCCCTGTTTTGGGTGGTGGTTGCGCTTCTTGTCTGGAAATACTGGGGTTGAATATGGCCATAACGGTGCGTACAGAAGCGATAAAAGAGATGTGTCGGCTGCGTGACAATGCTCACAAAGCGCGCAAGGCGCCAGCAACCAGCGTGCCGGCCTCGTGGAAACTGACGCCGCAACAGCAGGCCTTTATTGATGTGTTCGCGGAAGACGAACCCAAAAAACAATAATTTAGTATTTTGCGTAACGATGCAAATAGTCTGAATAAAGACTCTGCACTTTTGTACTCTTTAATAAATACACATCAGCAATATAGACCGAGGGCAGACCTCGCCATGTTTAATAAATAAAGTCTGGTGTCCCTATGATGAATAACATGACAACCTTAAAATACTGGTCGTGGCTCGGCGTATTCTCGGCGTCGATCCTCTTCTGGTGTCAGCTCATCTGGCTGGCTCTCCACTAAATCGTAAAACCTCGCCACGGCGGGGTTTTTTGTTTTATCCCGCGCCCTGGAGCATTCCGAAATTTATCAATTCGGGTTGTTATCAAAACGTTACGACATCTTTGTGTTATCTTTAATTACAGCCCTGATGATTGTCAGGACATCCCTGTTTTTATGGAGGAGCTTATGTCGTTAACCCTACGCGAAGCCAGTAAGGACACATTACAGGCGGAAAATAAAACCTGGCACTACTACAGCTTACCGCTGGCTGCCAGAACGCTTGGGGACATTTCGCGGTTACCCAATTCGTTGAAAGTCTTACTGGAAAACCTTTTACGCTGGCAGGATGGCGACTCGGTTACCGAGGAGGATATCCATGCTCTGGCAGGGTGGTTAAAGAATGCTCACGCAGACAGAGAGATAGCCTATCGCCCGGCCAGGGTGTTAATGCAGGATTTTACCGGCGTGCCGGCGGTCGTTGATCTGGCCGCCATGCGTGAAGCCGTTAAGCGTCTCGGGGGCGACACCGCGAAGGTTAACCCGCTCTCTCCGGTCGATCTTGTCATCGACCACTCGGTGACCGTGGATCGCTTCGGCGACGACGATGCGTTCGGCGAAAACGTCCGTCTGGAGATGGAGCGTAACCATGAACGCTACGTATTCCTTAAATGGGGTCAGCAGGCGTTCAGCCGCTTCAGCGTGGTGCCGCCGGGAACCGGCATTTGCCACCAGGTTAACCTCGAATATCTCGGCAAAGCCGTCTGGAGTGAGCTGCAGGATAAAGCATGGGTGGCCTACCCGGATACGCTGGTAGGCACCGATTCACACACCACCATGATCAACGGCCTTGGCGTTCTGGGCTGGGGCGTCGGCGGGATTGAAGCGGAGGCGGCCATGCTTGGCCAGCCGGTATCCATGCTCATTCCGGATGTGGTGGGCTTTAAGCTGACCGGTAAATTATCCGAAGGCATTACCGCCACGGACCTGGTGCTTACGGTCACGCAAATGCTGCGCAAGCACGGCGTGGTGGGCAAATTCGTTGAATTTTACGGCGATGGACTGGACTCATTACCGCTGGCGGACCGTGCCACGATCGCTAACATGGCGCCCGAATACGGCGCGACCTGCGGCTTCTTCCCGATTGATAGCGTTACGCTGGAGTATATGCGACTCAGCGGCCGCAGCGAGGAGCAGGTTGCCCTCGTCGAGGCCTATACCAAAGCGCAGGGCATGTGGCGTAACCCGGGTGACGAACCGGTATTTACCAGCACGCTTGAACTGGATATGGGCACCGTTGAGGCAAGCCTCGCAGGGCCAAAACGTCCTCAGGACCGCGTCGCCTTAAGCAACGTTCCGGCTGCCTTTGCCGCCAGCAACGAGCTGGAGGTGAATACGGCGCAAAAAGATCGCCGTCCGGTCGACTATGTTCTGAACGGTCATCAGTATCAGCTTCCTGACGGCGCGGTGGTGATCGCCGCCATCACGTCCTGCACCAATACCTCCAACCCGAGCGTGCTCATGGCAGCCGGGCTGCTGGCTAAAAAAGCGGTAGAGCTGGGGCTCAAGCCGCAGCCGTGGGTCAAGGCCTCTCTGGCGCCGGGTTCGAAAGTGGTTTCTGATTATCTGGCCCAGGCACGACTCACGCCTTACCTGGACGAGCTGGGCTTTAACCTTGTGGGCTACGGCTGCACGACCTGCATCGGTAACTCCGGCCCGCTGCCTGAACCCATTGAAGTGGCGATCAGGCAGGGCGATCTGACCGTTGGCGCGGTGCTTTCCGGTAACCGTAACTTCGAAGGCCGTATTCATCCGCTGGTGAAGACCAACTGGCTGGCCTCGCCGCCGCTGGTGGTGGCGTATGCCCTGGCAGGTAACATGAATATTAACCTGGCGACCGATCCGATTGGGCACGATCGCAAGAATGAACCGGTATACCTGAAGGACATCTGGCCATCGTCGCGTGAAATTGCGCGCGCGGTAGAGAAAGTTTCCACCGAGATGTTCCGCAAGGAATATGCCGAAGTCTTTGAAGGTACGCCGGAATGGAAATCGATCGACGTCGTTGGCTCTGACACCTATGGCTGGCAGGACGATTCCACCTATATCCGCCTGTCGCCGTTCTTCGACGAGATGCTGGCAGAGCCCGCGCCGCTGAAGGACATTCACGGTGCGCGCATTCTGGCGATGCTGGGGGATTCCGTCACGACCGACCATATCTCACCGGCCGGGAGCATCAAGGCGGACAGCCCTGCGGGGCGTTATCTGCAAAGCCGTGGGGTGGAACGCCGCGATTTTAACTCCTACGGCTCGCGTCGCGGAAATCACGAAGTCATGATGCGCGGCACGTTTGCCAACATCCGCATTCGAAACGAAATGGTGCCGGGCGTGGAAGGGGGCATGACGCGCCATCTGCCGGATACGGAGGTCATCTCGATTTATGATGCTGCCGTGAAGTATCAGCAGGAGGGAACGCCGCTGGCGGTCATTGCCGGGAAAGAGTACGGCTCCGGCTCCAGCCGCGACTGGGCTGCGAAGGGGCCGCGCCTGCTCGGGGTTCGCGTGGTCATTGCCGAATCGTTTGAACGTATTCACCGTTCAAACCTGATCGGGATGGGGATCCTGCCGCTGGAGTTTCCGCAGGGCGTGACGCGTAAAACGCTGGGTCTGACCGGGGAAGAGCAGATCGATATCAGCGGTCTGCAACAGCTGCAACCGGGTATAACGGTGCCGGTGAAGTTAACGCGCGCGGACGGTCAAACGGAAGTGCTGGACTGTCGTTGTCGTATTGATACGGCAACAGAGCTGACCTACTACCAGAACGACGGCATTTTGCATTATGTGATTCGTAAGATGCTGGACTGATA
Organism: Callosobruchus maculatus; assembly: GCA_951848785.1. Classification (NCBI taxonomy): domain Eukaryota; kingdom Metazoa; phylum Arthropoda; class Insecta; order Coleoptera; family Chrysomelidae; genus Callosobruchus; species Callosobruchus maculatus. The sequence goes on from CATOUR010000579.1 coordinate 42,616, forward strand.
AAAGACGCCCGGCACGCGTGCCGGGCATTTTGCGATTACTCGCTCAGCAGATGGCCCATCTTGGCGGCTTTGGTATCGAGGTAGTGTGCATTTTTCGGGTTGCGGCCTACAATCAGCGGCACGCGCTCAACGATATTGATGCCCGCTTCAGTAAGGATCTCAACCTTCTTTGGGTTATTGGTCAACAGACGCACTTCGTCCACGCCCAGCAGCTTGAACATATCTGCACACAGGGTGAAATCGCGCTCGTCAGCCGCAAAGCCTAACTGATGATTGGCTTCAACCGTATCGTAGCCCTGATCCTGCAACGCATAGGCGCGGATTTTATTCAGCAGGCCAATGTTACGCCCTTCCTGACGGTGATACAGCAGCACGCCGCGGCCTTCCTCTGCGATATGAGAAAGGGCAGCTTCAAGCTGGAAGCCGCAGTCGCAGCGCAGGCTGAACAGCGCGTCACCGGTAAGACACTCTGAATGAACGCGGGGACAGCACCGGCGTCTGCCCTGAAATGTCGCCGAACACCAGGGCGACGT
>CATOUR010000580.1:0-32183 GCA_951848785.1 Callosobruchus maculatus
CCATCCAATTGCATTTCCTACAAAACGTGGTCAAGTTTGATTGGCACGTTCTCTCTAATTGAAACACATCTAATATATGGAATATCAGCATGCAAAACATATATATTTCGGAATTGGATATCGATATCTATATTTCATAAATCTAAGCTCTATCCATCAAACGATTCATACCATGAAACGGGGATGCTCGATACTAAGTAAAATTTATTCCTTACATACCAGTAATTTATTCCATTAATTTTGTGTTGATGAACCTGAACATATACAGGGTGAATCAAGCTCAACGCCTCGGACTCTTGTGACCAGAAGATATCACTTTTAGAAGAATTAACTTTGCAAGTGTAAGTAGGTCGAGTTGGGCTACATTTTAAAAATAAACGACTTTTGTCTAATAAAAGCGTGACATATGAGAGTTATGTTTTTTAAATGGAACATCCTGTATATTATTGCATATTTAGATTACCGGGTAAATTTTAGTGTGACTTTATGTATCACACATGGGACTTTAAAGCAAACCGTTTCGGTGCAAATCACAATTTTGGGTATAAGTAGACGTTAGACGGTAGAGTTCGAATTACATTTATACTTGGAGAAATCGGTAGATCATTTAAGGAAAATTCAATCAAAAATAGCTTGATTTTTCAAATGGGAATGCATAATTTTTTTTATACGATCAAATGTGCAATTTGATGGGCTTTCTAATGATATCAGGTTGTGAATATCAATCTATGGTAGTTTTCATTAAATTTCGAGATTTCAATCAAATCAGTGTTTTTCAATTTTCCTACCTATAAACAAACTAACAGGCCATGAAATATAAACAAAATCGTATTCAGATGGAAGAAAACAACTAACTTAGCAAAAAGATTCAGAAGAACTAGGGTAAAAGGACAAGATTATAAAAATTCCCTACAACAAATCAACTTTAACCAGAAACAACGGCGGTAACATGTCTAAAGGTTAAAGAGAAGCTGAAGTACGACAGAAATGGATAATTTTTACAGCCTACTAGCGAGTGCCATGTACTAGAGATTAAAAATTTCCAAAATCACTAAACACTTTGAAATGAAAGCAAAACTTTCAGCGATTGTTTGCCATCAGTCTAATATCTTCTGAACACAATTTCACATTTAATTGTATCAAACAGTAGTCATTTCCGTCAAAGTCGAAAGTAATGATACCTTTTACTGTCATCCTTTAATTTTTTCAGTATCTATTAGCAAGATCGCAAAAATAGGAATACCGACAAATCATATTTTAATTTCCTGTCAGGTAAATTATGTTCGATAATGTGAGCAGATTTTCAATTTATTCCTCATTTTCGGCGATCTTGCTTATGAGTATTGAAGAATCTGCAGAACTCCAGTCATAGGTATCGGTTACTACTTTTTTAATTCATTAAATGTGAAATTTTATTCTGAAGCTATAAAACTGCCAGCAACATTTCGTGGTAGATTTTCTTTCATTTCAAAATTCATAATGTGAATTATCAATCTTTGGAATATTGCAGTAACCGGTATGCTGTCAAAAATACCCATTTCTGTCGTACTTCAGCTGCTTTTTGACCTTAGGTGTGTTATGTATGTCATTTCTGGTTAGAATTGATTTGTTGTTAAGTCATTTTTATAATTTTGTCCCTTTACTCTAGTTCGTCCATATCTATCTGCTAAGGTAGCTATTATGTTCCACCTGAACAGTTTTTTGTTTATATTTCAAGGCCTGCTAAGTAGCTCATTGGTACCAAAATTGAAAAACATCGCTTTTATTGAAAATTTGAAATTAAATCAAAACTACCAGAGATTTATATTTATAACTGTATATCATTAGAAAGCTTATAAAATTGCACATTTGGTCGTATAAAAAAAATTAAGCATTCCTATTTGAAAAAATCAAGTCACCTTTGACCGAAGTTTCCTTGATCGATATACCGATTTCTCCAAGCACAAATGTAATTCGAACTCGGCTGTCCAACGTAAGCTGACACATTTCAAGTAACGTGGCAAAGTCACAGCCTCTAATATTTATAATAGCTGCGATATGCATTTTTTTCTGACATCTACTTATACCAAAAATTGTGATTTGCACCTAAACGGTTCGCTTAAGGTCCCATGTGTGATACATAAAGTCACACTAAAATGCTTCTGGGAATTTAAATATGCAATAATATACAGGGTGTTCCATTTAAAAAAACATAACTTTGATGTCACGCTTTTATTAGACATCCTGTACAAAAGTCATTATTTTTTAAATGTAGTCCAATTTCACCTACATGCACCCGCAAAGTTGGTTTTTCAAAAGGTGGTATCGTTTGGTCACAAGAGACCGAGGCGTTGAGCTTGACTCACCCTGTACATGTATATAGTACTAGACATAAAATGTGGTCATCAAACTTAGTTAGACCACACCAAACTATATTTCAAAAATTCTAAAACGTGATCTTAGCAAGTTTGCCGTTTTAGGCCAGCCGCACTTTGGATGCGAATTTGAATCGTACGAATCGTATAGATGATGATCGTACAAATTCAGTACGCACACTAAAAACCACAGTATATCCAATACAGTAGCGCAACTCCCTAGAAATCATGCAGACAATTTGTCTCCGAAAAACAGGCCTCTCATATCCCCACGCCGGCTCCTCAGCACGAGCCGCGAGTATTGCCGTTTACGTCTTGAGCACAGGGTCGGCTTAGCAATTTATTGTCCATACGTGAAGATGTTCTGTACAGATTCTTCTAATTGATCATTGATTCTTTGCATATAAATGGGGTGTAAACATTTTTGTTTAGAAGCAAAACAAGAAATAGTCGGTGTATGAAAGAAAATTGTTAACTCCGAGAAAATAGGTGGCTTTATTGTTTGTAAGTAAATCAACAAAAATGCGAGACTTATTCAACTTTATTTTAACTTATCTTACTTAACCTTAAACATTTAAATAAATATAAAAATTTTATAATATCTTATATGATCCAAATATGGCTATAGGTAAAGACGTAGCGTCCAAAATAACATCTATGTCTAGTTATCGCACAATCTTTAAATGTATCTTCATCAATCATCGTAGAGAAACGTTTAGGCACAAAAAAGTGGCAAACAGCAAAACCGATGAAGACCTGTTAGGTGTACATAAAAAATAAAGATCAATAGGTTTATAACAACGATAAAATATACTAAACTGGTCGTTATTCATAAAAAAATTGCAAAACTGTTTTTTACCTAGATTACCAAGACTACCCTTTTTTCTGTATTTGTATATTACGTATATGAATAGGCATATTGAAGAAAAGACTCCATGTTTATAGAGGAAAATGATACATTTTTGAAACTAGCATGTTGATTCTTTTTATTGTGAACTCTCTATTTGAGCATCCATTAAAACGGACTTCACTTCCTGCTTAAAATTTCATAATGTCGGAATGCATAATCACATTAAAAATAATGGACTTCACTTCCTGCGTAAAATTTCATAATGTTGGAATGCATAATCACATTAATTTTGTTATTAATCGTGAAAGATCTTTTGAACGTTGTGGTGCTGTCAGGAAACAATGAGAAATTATTAGGAAAGCTAATAATAAGTGGCTGTATGTCACGCTTAAAATTTATCTTTGAGGTAAGAAGGGGACGTGATAGTAATTTTGTGTAAAAACTCAAAGATCTTAGAAAATAATGGGGCGTGACCGCAAAAGAGAAAGAGGATGAGGAGCAGAACAACTGAAGGATGGTAACCCGAGCGACACGTGTTTCTGCTAATTGGCTTCATCAGGCCCAAACGGATGTCATGTGCTCACATCTAGATGAGGTCACATAACATAACACTTGGTTTCGGGTGTAACCTGAGGAGTCAAGGATGGAAAAAACAAAGCCAGAAGGCACCGAGAAGAGCCAGCCAGCGCATTTGTGGCTTCGGCCGAAAGATCTTTTTGTGATCCGCATGACTCAAAGATTGTATTTGTATAAGCTGGATTAATATTATTAGGTAATAAAGGAGCATATTAAACATTGGAGGACTCGCTTACCTGGCAGAATCTTGAGGAAACTTAAAAAAACTTTAGTCACAGTTTTTGGAATGATTAATACAGCCTACAGCGGCGCAACATTTGACTCCACGCGTCCCGATATCCATATCAACGTCTCACCAAATGCCTTAATCCGGTTCTGTCAAACACACTAGCTTCACTCTCATAGACTGAACACGACTCAGGCGATTGCCGTGCTAAACATCCTGCGAACGATGCGCGGGGTGCTATGCGCGAACCACCAAAATTCTGGAGAGTCGCGCTACTGTATAAATGGATATACTGTGCTAAAAACGATCTCCTCCTTCGAACGATTGTATTTCGGTGACAACGGTGATTAATATGGTACTCGTGAAGACTTCTTTGGAGCACAATAAACCCGCATCTTCAAACCAAGTGAACTAATTTTACTGCAACAATTTTTTCAACGGTTCAACGCACGAAAACGTTTAAAAATCTCTCAACAAGTTTGGATTTTTTTTTACTATCATGAGATACGGTCCAACTTTAAAAGCGTCGACTGGTACTACGCGGGAAAGGGCCCCGTAGATCGTAGATTATCGTACTCTCATTTTAATAGTCGCATTCGTTATAATTATACAGAATTTCACATAATCTCAGCTCACTTAACTTTACTCAGTTCAATAATTATGTGTTTTTTTTTATCCACTTAATTCAAATGACGTTAACGAAAACGTCGAAAAATGTTAATCTTAGGTTATAATCTGTCTCTAGTGATGTAACGACTGTCATATTTTGGACATTCGCGGAAGCAAATGCGAATATCTGCTGCCAACATTCGCGAATATAAATATTCTTTTTTTGTTCGCTTAAAGTGTTAACTCTTTTGTAAAATAATCATATTTATAGATTATTTATTGTATATGTATTTATTGATTATTATTTTTAGTTTTGTTCATGAAGATGGCTATAACATTGAAACTTCAGTCAAAATTCAGAGATTTATTTTTGTTTGTTGACATTGCATTTAGTATACTTCTTTGTTTGTTAAATTTTTATGAAAATATAACTGTTAAGCTTCACTGCCTAGAGCTAACTAAATAAATGACACCAAGCGATAAACAGAAAACTGATGTGTTTACGAGTGATGACGAAAACGTCAAAATTCGCTACGTGAAAATTATTCTGAACATTATGAAATATTGAGGTAATATTAGACGGCTATAGACTTCCTGGCTTCCAGTAAATGTTTCTGAGAGTGAACAACAATACAGCAGACAAATATTAGCGGCAGATTGGTAAATTGTAAAGTGCAGATTACACCAACTATGAGTATGAGAATGAATGCACCAGAATCCATGGGGAATTGCTTTATCTAAATTTAAGTAACATATATGTGCTGTATTTAGCCAATACTATACACAAGGCATTGCCTTCATAGTGGCTCTTTTTGTATATGCAATATGTACAAATAAATGGAAATAGAAAAAAATAGAAATGGAGTTTAAGTTGCTTTTTTACATCATTAAAAAGCTTTTAGAAATGAATGGATTTTGTTTTATTAACCAACTATTACATTTAAAAGTATGTGCGAATATTCGCGAATGCGAATATTCCTTACATCACTATACTGTGCTCAGCTGTTCATTTTGAAAGCCTAATGGAACTGATATTTTACTGATTTGACAATCTCACTTCAGTTTGAAATATTTCACTTCAGTTGCAAGACAAATTCGGCTAGTATTATATGTATATTTTCACTCATATAAGACTGTATTCGGTTTTCTTGATTTGTGTAAAATTTGTTTTCGCCGACTTGGCGGGTTTTGCATTTAGACGCCTGAATGATAATAAGTTCTTAGCATGGCGGTAATGACTCCCCCCCTATGTGACCATAGTTCATTGTTACTAGGCAGAAAACCTTATTTTTAACAACGCATAAGTGATATTTACTTGAGATAGGAAGAATTACGACCCAGCCTAATTGAATAAATAAAAAAAAATAAAACAATATAGATAGCTTAAAAAATTAACAGCTCGTAAGCCTTTGTCTGATAACATCAATTAACAATCAAAGTGTTTACCGTAATATTTAGATAATATTCAGGAAATAACTAAATACATTTTTGCAAGGTGTATATATAGCTGAAAATTTTTAATTTTGCCATACACCTTTCCTGACTGCATAACATTTCGGTAAGCAACTACAATAGTTTCAACCTAGGGCAACTCAATTTTTACTTCCCACACCGATAGGTGAGGGGAGTATTGTGATCGCGAACATTTTCGATTTTGAGATAATACACTTTTTGGGCGTTTCATGATGTCTACATAACGAAAATCCACGTCACTCATTTCCGTCGGTCTGTCTGTCGGTCTGTCTGTCGGTCTGTCTGTCGGTCTGTCTGTCGGTCTGTCTGTCTGTCGGTCTGTCTGTACGCGTTTTTCTGTCCTCGTAATCTCAGTAACCGCTGCATGGATTGTGATGAAATTTGGGCAGCGATATGCTGGGGCGTCGTAGTAGGTAATGTTCTTATAATTTTGAAAATCGGTGCAGGGGCGGCGGAGTAATTAGCAAAAAACAAAAAAAATTAAATATTCCTCAAACATCGTTTCTAGGCGTTTTAGAGGTTCCTGATCGTTTTTTACTTTTTTTTTGGGTGGGGGTGAAATTGGGGTGGTTGGGGGGTGGGGGGTTGTAAAATTGAAAAATTTGTTGCTTTCATAATAGACTGTCCACTGACCCATGAAGGAATACCTAGCAACATAAATAACTTTTTTAGGTCCATCCGAACATTGCCTTGCCTATTACAGAAACCAAAGGACTTAGAAATTTTTTCTGGTGTAAACATACGAGAGTATTGCATTTTCTGCGTTTTTTTTGGGTGGGGTGAAATTGGGGTGGTTAGGGAGTGGGAGATTGAAAAACTGAGAAATTTCTTGTATTCATAATAGGCTGTCCACTAACCTGTGAAGGAAGACCTAGCGACATAAATCAACTTTTTAGGTCCATCAGAACATTGCCTAGCGTATTACGGAAACTAAGGGACTTAGAATTTTCTGTATACATACATACGAGTATTTATTGCTTTAGATCTTTTTGTATTTTGTAACGTGGACACTATTGAATTGATTCTAATTAAATTTTGACACAGTATTATTACCGTGGTGATGATGGAAAACGCGTATGTTTGTTATATATCGTGTCAGTGGCAGCGTATGTAGCAATAATAAAAAAACTAAAAGTATGAAAACAACTCAAACTTCGTTTTTAGATGTTTTAGGCTGTCCATTGACCTCTGAAGGAAAGACTTAGCGGCATAAGACAATTTTAGGGGAGGGAAGGCTGCCGATGATTTGGTTGCAAGGGGATCTCAGACTAAAGCTTCATGCTTTGGGAAAATAATAAACTGATATCACAGTAATGTGTGGGAAGTACTGAGTCAATCAACTTGACTCCATTTTTTTTGTATATATAAATGGCGCCGTTTGACCCTGTTACAATAAACAGTAACACTGTCTACATTTCACGTTATTGCTGTCAAAGTCACTATATGTATAAGATTTAATTTTTTTATTATTTAGATTATTATCGTAAAAAACATCTGCAACTATACTCTAATTCATTGTAACACCTGGCTTAATTATTTGATCACTTCTAGTTTACAGAATATTGTAATCATTTTACGGAAACTCCAAATTCAGAGCTACCTTTAGATATGATCACCTAACCTCACTCACAGAGTGCTTGTTATGAGTTTTAAAAGATACGTTTAATAACAACCTTCTTTTCTTCCTTTCTAGGTTAACTGCCAAACATGAAACTGTTCTACTTCCTGTTCGTCGTGATCATGGCAGTTCTGGGAATCCAGACTGTGAATGCAGCTGATTGCATTGCAAATGGCGGGACATGTCAAGCTGACGGCAGTGCAGGAAACTGTTGCTCAGGAAATTGCTACCAACAGGAGGGATGGGCAAATGGCAACTGCAGATAAGCGCACTTATCAACATATAGTTTGACATGATTAAACAACAAGCAATTACTACACTAATTGTTATATTTTTCAATCAATTAATATACAACAAAATTGTAGAATAATTTTTTTTTATGATCTTCTACCCACCCCATTTTATTTCCTACAAAACGCAGTTAAGTTGGTTGAGCACGTTGTTCCAGACATTCTTTCTTTAACTGAAGCACATCTAGTATATGGAATGTCAGCTTGAGGAGATACATACACAAAATATATATTTCTGAATTAGATATATTACAAAAATCTGTACTGAAATCGATATTTCATAAAATAATTATATAATATTATACAATAAAACAAGGATGTCGATACTCAGCAACTTTACATCTTACATATTAGCGATTTATTCTATAAAATCTATGTTGACGAAATAAAACATGAAGATTTTAGACTTTTGCGGGTGAACCTCAGGATCCAGGCATTGGAGGTTTCCCATTTCCGTTGAACGAGACTAAAACTCAAAACATCGGCCGGATTTATAGAAAGGATACCCTAATTATCTAGTACACTAGGTTTCGTCCTCATCGGAGGTCAGATAAAAATTTTAGATTTTTTGCGGGCGAACCTCTGGATCCGGCCATCGGAGATTTTCCATTTTCGTTGAACGAGACTAAAACTCAAAACATCGTCCGGATTTGTAATCAGGATACTCTTATTATCTATAACACAAGGCTTTGTCCTCATCCAATGGTCAGATAAAGATTTTAGATTTTTTGCGGGTGAACCCCAGGATCCGGGCTTCGGAGATTTTTCATTTTCATTGAACGAGACCAAAACTCAAAACTGCGGCTGGATTTGTAGTTAGGATACTCTTATTATTTATGATGCGAAGTTTCGTCCTAATCGAAGGTCGAATAAAGATTTTAGATTTTTGCGGGTGAACCTCAGGATCCAGGCATTGGAGGTTTCCCATTTCCGTTGAACGAGACTAAAACTCAAAACATCGAACGAATTTATAGAAAGGATACCCTAGTTATCTAGGACACAAGGTTTCGTCCTCATTGAAGGTCAGATAACGATTTTAGATTTTTTGCTGGTGAATCTCAGGATCCGGGCTTCGGAGATTTTTTATTTTCGCTGAATGAGACTAAAACTCGAGCCATCGTTGCTGCGCCAAGTGCTGGCTTCCGAAACCGGCTTGGTGACAGTGCTTTTCCTCCGAGGTGGCCGAACCCTAAGATAGGGCCCGTCAGGAGGTTAGCGTTAAGATTCCCAGCCGACATTTCCGGAGGCAGCCGTCCAAATTGCCTCCTGAGGATGCCCCTGTTAAGGTTGCTGGCTGGTTTCCATCCTTGGGCTTCGGTCTACCTCGTGGTGTCGCCACGCACCGGATAGCCTACTGATGCTGGGCGGCTTCCTTGGGGGACTGGTACGTCGCTAGCTGTACCGTCTATGGCGTTGCGGTAGCGAGGTTAACACTGCCGGCAACAGTTTCAGTCCCGCCAGACATTATAAAGGGTGTTTATTTAGAGGCGGAGAACTTTAAATTGGCAACACTGTTCTCTGTGACAGCCTATCTGACAGTTCTGGGTAGATTTGAGGTTAGGCTGGTTCGGCAATTCATCATGAATAGACTCACACCGGAGCAACGTTTGCAAATTGTACAAATTTATTTTTAAAAACACGGTTCGGTCCGAGAAACACATCGGGCATTACGTGCGTACTATGGTGCACATAATCGTCCATCAGAGCGATTAATTCGCGAAACTATGGATCGTTTTTGCAGGACATTCACTCATAATGATAATACGCATCCTGTAAGATGTCGTACAGTACGCGCACAACAAGCGATCGCTGCTGTTCATCGTAGTGTTGAAGATGATCCAAATGTTTCAATTCGTCATCGTGCCCAGGAATTAAACTTGTGTTCGTCCACTCTATGGAAAATTTGGCGTAAAGATCTTGGTTTACGTGCTTATAAGATTCAACTTGTGCAGGAATTGAAACCAGATGATCATCGTTTGCGCCGTACATTTGGTGAATGGACAGAAAGAAACATTGCGTCTGATCCCCAGTTCCATTTGAAAATTTTGTTTAGTGATGAAGCACACTTTTGGTTGAATGGATACGTCAACAAACAGAATTGTCGCATTTGGAGCGATGATAATCCAAGAACCATGGTCGAAAGACCATTACATCCAGAGAAAATCACAGTTTGGTGCGCTTTATGGGCCGGTGGCGTCATTGGTCCATACGTTTTCAAAAATGATGATGGTCAGAACGTTACAGTCAACGGTGAGCGGTACAGACACATGATTACTAACTTTTTCGTGCCTCAGCTGGAAAGCATTGATGTTGCAAACATATGGTTTCAGCAGGACGGCGCCACATGCCACATAGCGCGCGAGACAATAAGTTTACTCCAAGAAACATTTGACGAACGATTGATTTCACGAAATGGATCTGCTAACTGGCCAACTCGTTCATGCGATCTGACGCCGATAGATTATTTTCTTTGGGAATATGTGAAGTCGCATGTCTACGCCGATAAACCAGGAACAATTGAGCACTTGGAAGCCAACATTCGTCGCGTTATTGCTGAAATACAGCCTGATTTACTGCGAAGAGTATGTGAACACTGGACATCCAGATTACGTTATGTACGCGCCAGCCGTGGCGGCCACATGCCCGAAATTATATTTAAACATTCATGTCATAAAATTATCTTTCAAATAAAGCCAATTTCATATATATCAAAAACATTTTTCTGTGTTTTATTTTAATTTAAAGTTCCCCGCCTCTAAAAAAAACACCCTTTACAATATTTACTTGAGATGGGAGCAATTATAACCAAGCCTAATCGAATAAATAAAAAATTATAAAACAATATAGTTAGCTTAAAAAAAATCAACAGCTCGTAAGCCTCAGCCTGATAAGATCAATTAACAACCAAAGTGTTGACTGTATCTTATGTAAAACCTTGACAGTGACTCTGAATATTTAGACAGTATTTAGATAATCTTCAAAAAACAACTAAATACATTTTTGCAAGGTATATAAAGCCGAACTTTTTTAATTCCGCCATACACCTTTCCTGTCTGCATAACATTTTGGTAAGCAACTACAATAGTTTGAACCTGGGGTAACTCAGTGTTTTATATGTTCAAATTGCGCTTTTTTGCGTCGTATCCTACGTATTTTGTATGCCTAATAGTAGAATACGATCCTTTAGCAAAAAACAATAACATTATTTACGTTTCAAGTTTTTGCCGTTAACGCCACTATATAAGATTTTAAAAATTTTTATTATTTAGATTATTATGGAAGTAAACATTCCCAACTACCTCAATTCATTTTAACGCATGGATTAATTATTTGATCACATATAGTTCGCAGAATATTACTTTTCATTGGTAAACAATTTCATTCTATTATTGGCTGTTCAATTTTATATCCTAACGTTCGTAAAAATGTATGTTGAACTCTTTCAATGCGAACTGAATGCACAGTATTCATGGAAACCTCATATACTATTTAGACCCCGATTTAGACCTTTTTAGAATATTGCCTCTCGGCTTGGCATTTTTAGAGTCCTTGTTATAAGTTTTAGAAGAGACATTTGACCTAAACGTTGTTGTCTTTCTTTCCAGGTTAATTGTCAAACATGAAACTCTTCTACTTCCTGTTCGTCGTGATCATGGCAGTTCTGGGAATCCAGACTGTGAGTGGAGCTGATTGCATTGCGAATGGCGGGACATGTCAAGCTGACGGAAGTGCAGGAAACTGTTGCTCAGGAAATTGCTACCAACAGGAGGGATGGGCAAATGGCAACTGCAGATAAGCACACTTTCAACACATAGTTTGACATGATTATACAATAAGCAATGCAATGACATCTATGCATTTCACTAATTGTTATATTTTTCAATCAATTAATATACAACAAAATTGTAGAAAAAGATGGTATTTTATAATCCTCTTCTTCCCACCCGATTTAATTTCCTACAAAACGTGGTCAAGTTGATTGAGCACGTTCTATCCAGACATTCTTTTTTTAATTGAAACACATCTAATATATGGAATATCAGGTTGGGGAGCTGCATGCAAAAGATATATTTATGAATTGGATATATTACAAAAATATATACTGAAATCGAGATTTCATAGATCTAAGCTCTATCTTTCAAACAATTTATACCATGAAACAGGGATACTCGACACTAAGCAACTTTACTTCTTACATACTAGCAATTTATTCCACAAAATCTGGGTTGATGAAATTAATGAAACGTGAACATATATCGTCATGTATATAGTACCAGACATAAAATATAGTCAGTAAACCTAGTTAGACCTCACAAAATTATATTTCAACAGTCACTGATGTATCTAAATCTAGCTCCGAAATTATATTATGCAGTACCATCTACCACAAAGTCCCACAGATTTGGAGAAAATTTCAAACAAGAATTAAAAGAATGGATTCATTCTGTAGAGCGAATGATTATACATTATATTATTAGCCAATAAAATTTTGGATATGTATATTAAAAAAGATTTAAATTGATGTAAATTAGATGTTTGACACCGTCTTCTGTTGGTGGTCGAAAAGGACTATGTCGAGCTTGTTTGCCTGTACAAGCTCGAGCGTGGGGAACGAGTAGTTCCAGTAAATCCGGCATTTCTCGTTATCCACAACGGACTCTATATCCCCTGGAGCGTATAGCAGCACCGGTGTCTCATTGATATCGTATGAGTGCTTTAAATGATAGTAGAGCACTCGTAGAGTCGGTACAAGTACTTGCGGCGGAGACACTCTTTGACCACATTTGCCTCCTGGAAATGACGCTGCGCCACTCCAAGGTGGGTATAAGTGTCCCCGGCATGCAGTGATCGCAAGATGCTCCCATGAGCCAGCTGTTCCTCATCTCCATTATCTCCGCTACGTCTTTTCTTGAGATGAACTAATGCACATTTGTCTGTTCCGAACTCCATCTCTATAGCATGACTGTAATCCTGCACTACCCTCAGCGATTCGTGTAGTTCGCGTTGACCGGAGGCATAAGGTTTCGGGTAATTCATATAAAACAGATGGGTGGCCTTGTGCCTCCGGTTATTGGGCGTGCCACAGCTGTATCCTTTAGTATTTCTCAGCGCTATGGGCAGAGGCGAAAGTGAGATGGAAAAGAGCAAGGGACCCAAGGAGTGTCCATGGAAGACGCCTCTTTTAAACGATACCAACTCTGTCTGAACCAGAGTTTCTCCTGATGTTATAGTGAACCAGATCTTTCAGAGTGGCATCAGTTGTATGATGCACCAAACCAACCAAAAGACATTCCAACAGCCGCACAATCAGTTCATGCGACCTGGTGTCGAATGCCCTGCGATAGTCAATCCAGGCCATAGAAAGGTTTCGCTTGTACTGCACGGAGTCCTGCGTTTGACACATCGGTCAATCAACAGGTTCTCCTTGCAGTCAGCTACTCCTTTATTTAACTCTCTTTGTTCATACGCTTCGAGAAATGCAGGATTCACATCTTGAAGGATACGCCTGTACCAGATTCTGCGGAAGAGCTTGTAGCATGCGTTCAGATAAGTTATTGGTCTGTAGTTTTTGGGATTAGACAAGTCTCCGATCTTTGGGAGAAGCAGCATTCGACTCTCGACAAACCAAGCCGGAATTGCCTGCTCCTGATTCAGCAACGGGTTAAAAATTCTAGCTAAATGCCGGTGGCAACTGGGAAGTTTTCTCCACCAGTAGGAGTTTATGCCATCCGTGCCAGGAGCTGTGAAGTTCTTTGCGCCTCGTAAGACGCCAAGAGCTTTTTCCGTGTTTATCTTATGATGCTGTATATTTAAGTTAGGAGTTCTCCTACAAACGGACTCGAACTGCGGCAAGGCTGGAGTGTCTGCTGAGAGAGGTTTGGGTTGTTCGTAAATGTCCCTCCAAAAGGCCTCCACGCGATCAGCAGTTGGCGGCTGCTCTATGGCTGGTGGCGGCTGTTGGAAAAGGCGAGATCTCTCGTAGAACATTCTGTTCTGCTCCAGACCCCTCGCCCGCGCCACCTGCGATCGCTTAGCAGCCGTTAGCATCCGCATCCTGCCAAGACAGTGTGGCTTGACAACAACCAGTACCGCTTGACTGAGTGTATGATGGTCGCGCCTCAACCCGTAGGCTATCTGGCGCACTCGGCGCGTAAATGGCTTCCCAGCCGCTCTATATTCCATCACACACTGGATACGGGATGCTTCCTGGCGAGCCAAATGGATTTTCGCTTCCATTTGACGCACCCGTCTCTGTGCTCTCTCAACACGAGAGTCTCTCACTCTCCCCTATCCAGCTAGCCTCAGAGCCGCAGCGTAAATTTCACAATTTATGCTCCAAATGTCAGAAGCCTCCGATAGACGCTCACCCACAGCCTCATCCTCTCTCTTCAAATCTGCCAGCTTGAAGGATCTTTCGTTGTTATGCAAGGCCCTTCGGTCTCTGAAATCCCCAGTTGAGACAACTTGGTCGATTTCCCTCTCAGCGGGCCTTACCGGCGAACTTTCAGCCTGGTTAACAGGCCTTCCGTCCGCCGAAGGGGCAGGCTGAGCTGAAGCACGAACATATCCCTGCCTCCGGAGGTACGATACATAATCTCGCAAATTCTGAGAGGTAAGCGTGCTATGCTCTGGGTGCATTTCACACCACCTCTCATACATGCGGGACATGTATCCCCTACGGCGCCGGCTATGCTCTTCTAGTAGCTCAGCAGGTCATCCCTGAGCTCCGTCGTCCACCTAAAACGGTCCATGTCATGGCGGGGGTCGTCAACAGGGCAATTCGAAGCACCGCCACCTAGCCCAACGCCGGCTTCCGAAACCGACTCGGTGTAGGTGCTTTTCCTCCGAGGTGGTCGAACCTGAAGATAGGGCCCGTCAGGTGGTTAGCCTTAAGACCCCCATCTGACATTTCCGGGGGCAGCCATCCAAATTGCCTCCTAAGGATGCACCTGTACAGGTTGCCGTCTGGTATGCATCCTGGGGCTTCGGTTTACCCTGCGGTGTCGCCACGCACCGGATAGCCTACCGATATTGGGCGGTTTCCTGGGGGGACTGGTATGTTGCTAGCTGTACCGTCTATGGTGTTACGGTAGTTGGGTTAACACCGCTGGCAACAGTTTCTATCCGGCCAGACATTATACAATATTTACTTGAGATAGGAACAATTATGACCAAGCCTAAATGAGTAAATAAAAAATTATAGGACAATATAATAAGATTAAAAAGATCCACAGCTAGTAAGCCTCAGCCTGATAAGATCAATTAACAATCAAAGTGTTGATTGTATCTTATGTAAAACCTTGACAGTGACTCTGAATGTTTAGACAGCATTTAGATAATCTTCAGAAAATAACTAAATACATTTTTGCAAGGTATATAAAGCCGAACTTTTTTAATTCTGCCATACACCTTTCCTGACTGTATAACATTTTGGTAAGCAACTACAATAGTTTCGACCTGGGGCAACTCAGTTTTTTTATATGTTGAAATTGCGCTTTTTTATGCTCGATTTGCGTCGTATTACGTATACTTACGTATTTTGTATGCTTAATAGAAGAATACGATCCTTTAACAATAAACAATAACGTTTCAAGTTTTTGCCGTCAATGCCACTATATAAGATTTTAAAAATTTTTATTATTTAGATTATTATGGAAATAAACATTCCCAACTATACCTCAATTCATTTTAACCCATGAATTAATTATTTGACCACATATAGTTCACAGAATATTACACTAATTTTGTGGAAACTATAAACTCAGAACTACCATTAGATTTCATAATCTAACATCACTTCTCCAGTGCTCACTGAAATAGGTGTCCTGATTAGCTTTTCATGTTACATACGTATTATTAGTTACTATCTAATAATTGTAGGCCTTCATATAATTGTAATTTGAAAGGCATCATTTATCAAAAGAACTCCCCTGAACAGCGAATGGCTCCTAGGTACTTGAGGTACATTGAAATTGAGTTGAGCCATGATATCAATACAGTCAATAGCATGATGCAAGAGCTTGTATGATAACTTCATCCAGGCGATCTCTCTTCTAGATTTCAGGCTAACCAAATCAAACCATACCTACTACATAGAATAGCTTGCTCAGGATAGATACTGTCTACTTTAAAGGCCAGATATTTCACGGCTTGTGTTATACTTTCTCAACATTTTCAATGTAACGGTTGTATATTGGATACCAAATGATAGAAGCGTATTCATGAGAACATCATATACTTTTTAAACCTTTTATTTACTTATTTGTTTATTCATTTCACTTAGGATCCTTACAGACAAAGTCCAAATTGCACCCAGTACTTACTATTCCAAATTTTTTACGCAATATACAGAGCAAGAAATAGAATTAACTACAAAACAGGTGAAAAAAGGCAATTTAGATCAAATCATAGCACAATGGGCTGGCAAATGTTAGTATTTTACATTATTTTAGTTTATGATTTCTAAAAATTGATGTTTCATAGTAATTTTAAGGGACATTTGACTTACATTAAAAATATCTGGATGACAACATTCATTGTGATATTATTGGGCTCTGTACGGTGGCATATTAGTTCATTTGTACGCTGCTGTCGAAGTTTAATGATGAAAATATGTCATTAGAATCAATATAACTATTATAATATGTTATATAAAAAATGGAGTCAAGTTGATTGACTCAGTACTTTCCACACATAACAGTTGCAACCAAATCATCGCCCGCCTGTCATCGAAAAACATCCAACACAAAAACTGGTAAATAGTTTCCTAATTCTCTCCGTAGGAACTAAAACAACACAATTCAAAGCTTCAACTGGATGAAACGAAACAATCAGGAACCCCCAAATCGCATAAAAGAGAAGTTTGAGCTATTTTTATATTTTTAGTTTTTTTATTATTACTGCACCGCCACTGACACGATTTTTGAAAACCATACGCGTTTTTCATCCCTGCCGCGGTAATGATACTGTGTCTAAATGTCATAAAAACTAATTACATAATTTCCATGGTACTAAATTCAGAACGATCTAAAGCAATACCTACCCCTGCCAATACCAAGTCCCTTGATTTTTGTAATAGCTAAGGCAATGTTCGGATGGACGTAACAAACGTCTATTATGCCGCTAGGTCTTTCCTTCACAGGTCAATGGACACTATTATGAATGGAATAAATTTTAGAGTTTTACAACCCCCCACCCCCTAACCACCCCAATTTCACCCCCCACCCAAAGAAAAGTAAAAAATGACCAGGAACCCCTAAAACGCCTAAAAACAAAGTTTGAGCCATTTTTACATTTTGGGTTTTTTTTGCTGGGTCGCCACTGACACGATTTTTCCAAAACATACGCGTTTCCCATCCTCGCCGTGGCAGTAATACTGTGTCAAAATTTCATTAAAATACATTCAGTAATTTTCGCGTTATGCAATAAAGAACGATCTAAAACAACACTCGGATGTATACATCACAAAGTCCCTTGGTTTCTAGTATAAGCAAGTCAATGTTCGGATGGACCTAAAAAATTGTATTATGCCGCTAGGTCTTTCATTCAAAGGTCATTGGACAGCCCATTATGAATACAACAAATTTGTCAGTTTTACAACCCCTCATCCTCCAACCGCCCCAAATTCACCCCCACCCAAAAAAAGTAGAAAATGATCAGGAACCCCCAAAACGGTCTAAAAACGAAGTTTGCGGAATATTTGAAATTTTTCGTTTTTTGCTAATTACTCCACCCCCCGTACAACGATTTCCAAAATTATCGGAAAATTACCTACTACGGCAATACAACATATCGCTGCCCAAATTTAATTACAATCCATGCAGCGGTTACTGAGATTACGACGTTAGAAAAACGCCAACAGACAGACCGACAGACAGACAGACACACAGACAGACCGACGGAAATGAGCGACGTGGATTTTCGTTATGTAGACAACATGAAACGCCCAAAAAGTGTATTATCTCAAAATCGAAAATTTTCGCGATCACAATACTCCCCTCACCTATCGGTGTGGGAAGTAAAAATCGGAAAACTTTCATCATTGGTAAATAACTCCGTTCTATTATTGGCTGTCTCTTTCTCTTTCTCTATTCATGGAAACATCATATACTTTTTAGACCTTTTGGAATACTGCCTCTGGACTTGGCATTTCTAGAGTCCTTGTTACGAATTTTAAAAGCTACGTTTAATCACATCCTTTTTCTTTTTCTTTCTAGGTTAATTGTCAAACATGAAACTCTTCTACTTCTTGTTCGTCGTGATCATGGCAGTTCTGGGAATCCAGACTGTCAGTGGAGCTGATTGTATTGCGAACGGCGGGTCCTGTCAAGCTGACGGCAGTGCAGGAAACTGTTGCTCAGGAAATTGCTACCAACAGGAGGGATGGGCAAATGGCAACTGCAGATAAGCGCACTTACCAACATATACTACCCATCGTCTGACATGACCATCCAACAAGCAATGCAATAACATCTGTGCATAGTTTTCACAAATTTTTATATTTTTTGATCACTCAAAATATACAATAAAACTGTAGAATAATGATTTTTTATAATTCTTTCCTTCTCACACAATTTCGTTTCCTACAAAACGCAGTCAATTTGCTTGATCAAAAAAAAAAACAGCTAGGCAAGCTAGTAATGGAGACGATAAGCACAAAAACGGCGTAGAAGTTTCTAGCTCTTTTTTTATAACTGAGCAGACCGCACAGCAGCCTAAATACCAGCGTACCACGGCTGCTGTGAAAGGGTTATGTTAGGGGAAGTTTGTTAACGCGAGACTTGAATGGGCCAATACCCGCAGGCCCAATAAATACATCTTCTGGCAATCCATTCCAAGCCTTGGAAACCCTGGGAATAAATGTGCGGTTGTACCGCTGAGTTCTTGATGTACGAAGAACGACCGTCTTAGGATGAGATGCAGCGGTCGCACGGATACATCTGATAGGAGCAGTGAGCGGCGGAACGATAGAGGATAGCTGAGAGGAGCAGATTCCGTTGGAATATCGGTAGAAGAGTGAGAGTCACCAACAACACGCCGGTGAGAAAGTGACTGAAGGTGGCGCGTTAAGGCCGGGTCGCCAATTAGTCGAATTGCCCTTCTCTGTACAGCATCTAGTATAGACAGGGTAGTAGGGGCAGCAGCTCCCCAGACATGAGAGCAATACTCTAGGCAAGGTCTTATCTGGGCTTTACATAGCGTGAGGAGCTTACATGGTGAGAAATATTTTCTGGCTCTAAATAGGTACCCAAGCTTTTTACCAGCTGCTGCTGTAATTGACGCGACGTGTTCGTGCCAGATCAGATTTTCTGTAATGTTGACTCCTAACAGCTTGAATGAATGACTCCTTAGCAGAGCCTGGTTGTTCATTAAAACCTGGTGTTGGCTTGGGCACTTCTTGTTTGATAGCGTACAATGCTGGGTCTTGCAGGCATTAAATTTAACCATATTCTTAAGCCCCCCAATCTAAATCCTGTGAAAATGAAGCTGCCACTGCCAGTCTTCTGCGTTCCAGCTCGACCACAGAGATCCGTCTATTGCTCATGATGCTCAATAGCCTGCATCGATTCAATAATTTGCAGTTTGCTCGAAAGCGGTTAGCCCTATCGAGATGTACCAAGAGACCATTTTTACGTAGAAATCTCTGAAATACCATAATCCAAAAACCAAAATGTCAAAAAAATTACTATTTAGAAAATGGCGTTATTTTTACCCTTAACTCCTCCCGTATGATACGCCTCTGATCAAAATTATTAAATTCTGAATTCAGAATCAGATTCAGCGTCAAAGTTTACCCATCGTACCTAATTTCGTAATTTTGTTATGAATGGTTTCGAGAATATCGAGGGAAAACCGTCTTCAGGGTGGTCCATGCAAAGGAGCGTAGCTCCCTTAGGAAGCATTTCCGGACCCATGTTCATATGACATTTTCTTTCTATTTTTCGGAGTACTATTCGTGGTTGAAGTTTGTTAACATACTTAATTAACACCCTGTATAATATATTGCTTAAAGCTTATTTTAAAGAGTATGTTCAACTTTTTAATCCGATGTTCTTTAAAAGCGTATTTTTTAGTTTTTTACGCTATATTTATTAATTTATTAATTCAATAGTTGCCAGTATATTCACTATTTTCCTAATACACCACAGTCACCTTTTTTTCGGTCACACCACACCCACTAGCTCTCCCGCTAAAAACATCCATCTTGAATATTCCATGAATACTAATCCGTGGCCACATTGTGTCTGGCAGGCCAGCGGCAGCCCGTAGTGCCATTTGCATTTCGGACTAACTTCATCAGAAAATCTGCATACACGTCCCCCCTTCCCTTCCCCTGCCCGTTCCCCCATCTCTCCCCCTGGCTGTCGATTCTTGTCTCATAATATTTGTCCAACGCGTCGTGGCGTCGCGTCGGCTCCATCACAGAAGGGATGTCACTGTCACGACGCCACAGTATATCCAATTATACAGTAGCGCAACTCTCCAGAATTTTGGTGGTTCGCGCATAGCATCCCGCGCATCGTTCGTAGGATGTTTAGCACGGCGATCGCCTGAGTCGTGTTCAGTCTATGAGAGTGAAGGTGGTGTCTTTGACAGAACCAGATTAAGAAAATTTGGTGATACGCTGATATGGATATCGGGACGCGTGAAGTCAAATGTTGCGCCGTTGTAGGTTGTGTTAACAATTCCAAAAACTGTGACTATAGTTTTTTAAGCTTCCTCAAGATGCTGCCAGGTATGCGATTCCTCCAATGTTTAATATGCTCCATTATTACCTAATAAAATTAAAGTGTGATAGCATAGCTCCATTTGTCTCTAACAAAGTCTGTCGGGTATTAGGGTAGCTGTGTGTTTTTTTTTCAGTTTTTAGAAGAGTTATACGTTACGGAAAGTCGTTCTTTAATTATGAGTCTAAAGTCAGAATAATAATTACTCACTGTTTCCTCACAGCACCACAACGTTCAAAAGATCTTTCACGACATACGAATGTGATTATGCATTCCAACATTATGAAATTTTAAGCAGGAAGTGAAGTCCATTTTAATGGATGCTCAAATAGAAAGTCCACAATAAAAAGAATCAACATGCTAGTTTCAAAAATATATCATTTTCCTCTATAAAAGTGGATTCTTTCGATCAATATGTCTATTCATATGTAATATACAAATACAGAAGGTAAGGTAGCCTTGGTAAACTAGATAAAAAACAGTTTTGCAATTTTTTAGGATTAACGAATAAGATATTATAAAGTTTTTATATTTATTTAAGTGCTTAAGGTTAAGTAAGATAAAATAAAATAAAGCTGAATAAATCTCGCATTTTTGTAATTTACTTACAAACGATAAAGCCACCTATTTTCTCGGAGTTAACAATTTTCTTTCCTACACCGACTATTTGTTGTTTTGCTTCTAAAAAAAATGTTTACATCCCATTTATATGCAAAGAATCCATGATGAATTAGAAGAATCAGTACAAAACATTTTCACGTACAATGCGAATGCATGGGTATAACTTACAAATTGTAATTCAGAATTCCAAAGACAACTACCAAACCCCGATGAAGAATATCACAACATTATTACACTGCTCTCAAAATTTACTCTATTTTCGAGACATATCGCGTCCATTAAACTAATTGCAACACAATAATTACGCTTCTTCACTCGATTACTGCTAAGCCGACCCTGTGTTCAAAACGTAAACGGCAATACTCGCGGCTCGTGTTGAGGAGCCGACGTGGGGTTATGAGAGGCCAGTTTTTCGGAGACAAATTGTCTGCATAATTTCTAGGAAGTTGCGCTACTGTATAATTGAATATACTGTGACGACGCATTACAGTTTCGGGGGGTTGTTGCCAAATACGGATCCTCTGTTCCTACCCTTCGTGCATCGAGTTTAACGAAGATGTATCGGCAGATAACAATGACGGTGTTATAGTAGGACAATCAAATATTTATTTAAAAAGAAATACAACTGTACTTTAAAGTATACTACTCGCAAATTAAATCTGAACACTGAGAAAACAGTAATAAACTCATACTCATACTCATACTTTATTCATGTTTTACACACAACTCACACACACGTGTTTACACAAGTCAAGGAAAAAAATGTAAGCACTGCTGAGTAAACAGTGTAGAATTATAAAATCCAAAATGGAATAATTCATATTACATACAAACATATAGTTAAAAACAAACACTCATTAAAATATAGAAGTACATGCAATTAAAAGTCAAAGATCACAGGTAGAAATTCAGCTACACTATAAAAAAATGAAGTCAAGTTGATTGTCTCGGTACTTCCCACACATTACGCTGATACCATTTTATTATTTTCCCATAGCATGAAGCTTTAGTCAGAGATCCCTTGCAACCAAATAATCGCCAGCCCCCCCCTAAAATTATCTTATGCCGCTAGGCCTTTCCTTCAAAGGTCAATGGACAGCCTATTATCGATACTGCAAACTTCTCAGTTTTACAACCCCCCACCCCCCAACCACCTCACTTTCACCCCCACCCAAAAATTGGTAGAAAATGATCAGGAACCCCTAAAACATCTAAAAACCGAATTTGAGTTGTTTTCATACTTTTCGTTCTTTGATTATTGCTACGCTGCCACTGACACGATTTTTAACAAACATACGCATTTTCCATTCTCACCACGCTAACAATATACTGTGTCAAAATTTCATTAAAATCAATTTAATAGTGTCCACCTTACAAAATACAAAACGATTTAAACCAGTAAATTCTCGTACGTATACAGAAAATTCTAAGTCCCTTAGTTTCCGTAATAGGCTAGGCAATGTTCGGATGGACCTAAAAAGGTGATTTGTGTCGCTAGATCTTCCTTCACAGGTTAGTAGACAGCCTATTATGAGTACAAGAAATTTTTTAATTTTTCAACCCCCAACCCCCCAACCACCCCGATTTCACCGCCACCCAAAAAAACGCAGAAAATGATGAGGAACCTCTAAAACGCTTAAGAACGAAGTTTAAGCTGTTTTTATATTTTTAGTTTTTTTATTATTTCTGCGCCGCCACTGACACGATTTATAAAAACCATACGCGTTTTCCATCTTCGCCACGGTAGTAATATTGTGTCAAAATATCATTAGAATCAATTCAGCAGTTTCCCCGTTACACAACATAGAACGATCTAAAGCAATACTCTCGTATGTTTACATCAGAAAAAATTCCAAGTCCTTCGCTTTCTGTAATAGGCAAGGCAATGTTCGGATGAACATAAAAAAGGTATTTATGTCGCCAGGTCTTCCTTCACAGGTCAGTGGACAGTCTATTATGAAAGCAACAAATTTTTCAATTTTACAACTCCCCACCCCCCAACCACCCCAATTTCACCCCCACCCAAAAAAAAGTAGAAAAGATCAGGAACCCCCATAACGCCAAAAAACGAAGTTTCAACAATATTTTTTTTTCGTTTTTTGCTAATTACTCCGCCGCCTATGCACCGATTTTCAAAATTATAGGAACATTACCTACTACGACCCCACAGCATACCGCTGCCCAAATTTCATCACAATCCGTGCAGCGGTTGCTGAGATTACGAGGCTAGAAAAAAGCGACAGACAGTCAGACAGACCGACAGACAGACAGACAGACAGACCGACGGAAATTGGAAATGACAATGACAATGACCGAAGACGATTGACAGGATTGACGGATCAGGAACCTTAACCTAGCTTTCGGAATTTCGGATCACGGGATATTTAAACCACAAAACATAATATCAGACGGGAACAGAAGACAAGGTAGATAGCCGGCCCGCGTACAGCTCCGGCATTTCGCGCGCCATCAGAATACGGAAACACAGCTCACATATCTGTCTTTTGATTAGTTGTTCGCCTTTAGGGCAGTGACGTCACTGCCCGAGGAGAATTCAAATATTTTCCTTATTTTCACGGATTTCCTGTGCCCAAAAAAATCGGAGAAAAAAAAATGTGATGCTTTTACTTCCCACACCGATAGGTGAGGGGAGTATTGTGATCGCGAAAATTTTCGATTTTGAGATAATACACTTTTTGGGCGTTTTATGATGCCTATATCACGAAAATCCACGTCACTCATTTCCGTCGGTCTGTCTGTCGGTCTGTCTGTCGGTCTGTCTGTCTGTCTGTCTGTCGGTCTGTCTGTCTGTTGGCGTTTTTCTAGCCTCCTAATCTCAGTAACCGCTACATAGATTTTGATGAAATTTCGGTGGTGATATGGTGTAGGGTCGTAGTAGGTAATGTTGCTACAATTTTGAAAATCGGTGCATGGGCGGCGGAGTAATTAGCAAAAAACGAAAAATTTCAAATATGCCTCAAACTTCGTTTTTAGGTGTTTTAGGGGTTCCTGATCATTTTCTACTTTTTTTTGGGTGGGGGTGAAATTGGGGTGGTTGGGGGGTAGGGGGTTGTAAAGCTGAAAAATTTGTTGTACTCATAATAGGCTGTCTACTGACCTGAGAGAGAAAGACCTAGCGCTATAATACACTTTTTTAGGTCCATCCGAACATTGCCTTGCCGATTACAGAAACCGAGGGACTTAGAATTTGTGGTGTATACATACGAGTGTTGTTTTAGATCGATATATTATTCTATTGCGTATCGCAAAAATTATTGAATTTATTTTAATGAAATTTTGACACAGTATTACTACCGCGGCGAGGATAGAAAACGCGTATGTTTTGGAAAAAATCATTTCAGTGGCGGCGCAGCAATAATAAAAAAACTAAAAATATAAAAACATCTCAAACTTTGTTTTTAAGCGTTTTAGGGGTTCCTGATCATTTTCTACTTTTTTGGGTGAGGGTGAAATTGGGGCGGTTGGGGGGTGGGGGGTTGTAAAACTGAAAAAATTTGTTGTATTCATAATAGTTTGTCCATTAACCTGTTGAAAAAAATACGTAGCGGCATATTACACTTTTTTAGGTCCATCTGAATATTGGCTTGCCTATTACAGAAACCAATTTTGTGATGTATACATACGAGTTTTGCTTTATTTCGTTCTATGTATTTTGCGTAAAGCGAAAATTATTGAATTGATTTTAATGAAATTTTGACACCAAATTTAGTGCCGCGGCGAGAATGGAAAACGCGTCTGTCTTTGAAAAATCGTCAGTAGCGGCGCAGCAATAATAAAAAACTAAAAATATAAAAACACAGCTCAAACTTTGTTTCTAGATGGTTTAGTTGAAGCACGCAGAAAAAAAAAGTGGCGTCTTAGCTTCCAAGGAGGGAGACGCAAGAAAGTATTTACGAGAGGTTTTTGTGTTGGTTGTTTTTTGCGGGTGGCTGGGCGATGATTTGGTTGCAAGGGATTTAAAACTATAGCTTCATGCAATGGGAAAATAATAAAATGGTATCATCATTATGTGTGGGAAGTACTGAGTCAATCAACTTGGCTCCATTTTTTATGACGTACTACTATCATAATGCAACCAAAAAAAAATTAATGATACTAGTTCATTGAAGCTCCTTCAACACCAATGCTTATGGAACATTCCAGAGCTGCAAAAGTATTTCGCATCATAATAACTAGATCCGGTTTCGCTCGAAAATCGTCTATTTTCTTTTGCGTACCCGGAGCTCGCTCCGATTCCGGTGTTCCATTGTTCCGGGTAGTCCGGACTTGTCCTCCGTGTCCCCTTTCATTACGTCTATTGATTCGCGGCAATTAGGCGCCAGCAACGAATATTGTCGGATCAATTTGCAGGAAATTGCGTCTATTAACTACGAAATTCTGCTACACTTACCCCACTTCAACGTCTACACCCGCCCCCCTCCCCCCTTACCCCTTACCCCTTACCCCGTCCTGCTTCCTCCTAGTCTGGGAGCCAACTGGTATTTTGGGTAGCTTATTTGATAGTAAGAGTAATAAAACTACAATAAATGTGCTTAGAAATCCATTCAAAAACAACTATAATTGCATAAGATTTCACCAAATACAAAACCATCGCTGGAACCGAGTACACAGTCAGACATAACTCTAGGCAATCATACTGTAAAAGTCCCATCCAGTGCCCAGTTACCATCCATACCGAGAGTACCCCAAGCCATGAGCGAAATAACGTTCAGAACAAAAATAGTTCGGAAGGTGCTGCAGTCACTTGACATTAATAAGGCGAATGGGCCCGACATGATCCCCTCCATTGTTGTCAATAAGTGCGCATCGGAGCTCGCTCCCATATTTACCCGCCTCTTTCGGTTGTCTTACGATTCTGGCATTTTCCCAAAAGACTGGAGAACAGCTTGCATCCAGCCGGTGCCAAAAAAGGGATCCAAAACTGATCCGACCAACTATAGACCTATAGCTCTGCTTTCTGTAATCAGTAAAGTGATGGAGAGATGCGTCAACCAAGAGCTCATTAAATACCTAAAGCTCCATCACTTAATCAATGACAGACAATACGGATTCCGACACCAAAGATCAACTGGAGATCTCCTGGCTAACATCACACATGTGTGGAGCAAACTCATCCAGTCATTTGGCGAGGCTCACGTCGTTGCTCTCGATATTTCAAAGGTATTCGATCAACTGTGGCATGCATGCAAGCTCCCGTCTTATGGGCTCCCTGTTAAGCTTCACGGTTGGCTCGCAGACTTCCTCTCAGGTCGGAAAATCTCTGTCATGGTAGACGGCTTTTCCTCTTCTTTCCATAGCATCAATGCCAGGGTTCCGCAGGGACCGGTATTGGCTCCGACATTGTTTCTGCTTCACATTAATGATCTACTCTCTAGCACTACAAACCCAATCCACAGTTTTGCGGATGACAGTACGCTGCATGCTGGCATTATGAGCAATAGACTGATCTCTGTGGTCGAGCTGGAACGCAGAAGACTGGCAGTGGCAGCTTCACTTTCAAAGGATCTCGATACCATTACCGCTTGAGGGCTTAAGAATATGGTTAAATTTAATGCCTCCAAGACCCAGTATTGTACGCTATCAAACAAGAAGTGCCCAAGCCAACACCAGGTTCTAATGAACAACCAGGCTCTACCAAGAAGTCATTCAAGCTGCTCCAATGTATAGGGCAGACGAGCCTAGTCTTGCTAGCTCGCTCAAAGTTACTTTGTTGTATTCTGCCAGTTTTCCCAGTTCTTGTAAACATTCCCAGACTAGAGCAGACGTAACTTTGGGCGCTTCTAGTGCCCTAAGTGTAGCCCGACTGTCTGTAAGTATTGCGATCCTCTTGTTTCTGTAGGATCGTTCATTATTGATCGTTGCACACTGCAGGATGGCGTACACCTCTGACTGAAATACCGAGGCGTATTTTCCTAGCGGAATGCTCTGTCTAGTTCCTCTTCCAAAGATTCCCGCTCCTGTGCCTTGCTCGGTCTTTGATCCATCTGTGTACCAGACTATTTCCCGATGCAGGTTGTTTACTTCACAGAATTCTCGATCTCTTATTATAGTTTCGAATTTCTTGTTGAAGATGTATTTCGGAGTTATGTGGTCCTTTCTAGCAGCGCCCTGGGGGGCCTAAAAGCACAATCAGACACCAGGTCGGAGAATGGATGAAATATCAGCACAAGGGGCAGTGGAACTTGTTGTCGGGATGTGTTCATTGAAAAACATTCACGAAAGCTCTACTGCTCTCCTTGAGTAGGTATCAGCTCCGAATAATGACGGGTCTCCTCACAGGACATTGTGATCTGAAGGAACACCTGAATAAAATGGAACTCTACAATGGAGATCTCAACTACAGACTGTGTAGTAGAGGGACTGAGTCAGCACTATATGTGCTCTGTAAGTGCGAAGCGCTAGATCCCAAGAGTCAATAGCTCTTTGGGAAGCCCAAGGTAGAACCAATGGAGTGCAGCTCAGCACCAGGACCAGTAGGAAAACTGCACAAACTTATGCAGGGATCTATATTGCTAGAGTAGAACTGTAAATGGGAGGAGTTATAATACAACAGGCTTCAAGGACAAGCAGCTAGCCGTACCAAATGTACTTTGGCTCCCTGACTTCCGCATGCGCAGAGTACTAATGTCATGCTATGATTTGGAAATTGTGGCGCCTTATATTTTTAAACTTGAAAATGTAACGTAAATTGTATTACTTTATTATGTGCCTATGTATTATAATACAGTGTGGTCATTTTAGTGTGCAACATATGGGAAACTTTTTTATTATCGATATCTCAGAACATTTTATTCGTGATAAAAAGATGGTGCACAAAGAAAAACTAGCAGTGAGTTGATCAAATCAGCCATTGTGGTTACAGAGTATGTAAAAGTTCGGAAAATCTGATGAAACTAACCTAAAAAATTGAATTTTTGAGATAACCAAATTAAAGATCCTAAAAATGTGAGCACTAATGTGAGCAGGAAAGCGCTATAAAATTTTTGCATATCGGCTGTGGTTACCGAGAAAATTGTCATTGAAAACCGGTTTTTTCCTATTTATTTCGGATTTTTTGCATTTTCAATGACAATTTTGGAGGTAACCACGGCTGATATACAAAAACTTTATAGTGCTTTTCTGCTCACAATTTTAGGATCTTTACTCTGGTTATCTCAAGAAAACAATTTTTTTAGGTTAGTTTCATCAGATTTTCAGAATTTTTACATACCTTGTTAAGGCAAATTTTATCAACTCACTGCTAGTTATTCTCTATGCACCATCTTTTATCATGAATAAAATTTTCTGAGACATCGATAATAAAAAAGTTTCCCGTATGTTGACCACACTATATATTATATCAATCTTTTATTTATTTATAGTTGTAAAATGAATTAGTTTAAGATACTTAGGTATTCGAAAAGGAATCCGTTTTGAAATTATAAATCATCAAAATAAAAAATAATAAACAATTCGTTTATATAGAAATTCAATTACATGTTAAAGCCATTTTTTTAATTAATTCACAGTATATAAGAGACGTTAGTTCAATTTCAATATTATTAAAAACCTCAGTCAGGCGAAAAATATAAGCGATACATAAACCGCGAAGCTCCCAAAATAATGCGGGCCTTTTAGTTTTAGGTTATGATCCGTGTCAACGTCAACTGTCAAAGTCAGGGAGCCAAAGTACACTTGGTACGGCTAGCTGCTTGTGCTTCAAGGCTCCAGTATTGACGAGGGCAGCATGGTCGGATGGCTCCTGGAAACAAAAATAATCTAAGTGGACACACACAATCTCACCGTTGGTAAAATGAGTTACTCTTGATACCGTCTGGCTCCCTGACTATCTTTTACAAGGTCTCTATTGGTTTCCGCTCGCTCAATTTCGCGATATTGCTCGGTGTGAAGATTGCATTCTTGGTAAATGTACTCATGGAATGCTACTTATAATTACCTTTTCTCCTTATCGGGTTCGGGTTCATATCCAATATGGAGCTTATTGGATGAATACATATTCAGCAAATACATTTTTACATCTATATCGTTTAATCTGCTTCAAGCTGGGAAATGAATCCGATGTTTGAGTAACAGCACAAAGCAGGTCATGGAAGTCGTTTACAAGGTTATAGTCTAGATATCCATGTATTAGAAGTGCAAAGTGTGACGTCCTTACTGACGAATATTTTTATATTTAATTAAACCACTTAAGTGATTATCATATTTTATTGTAATACTGCACCACAATCGACTACCATCTATACAAGTCATGACGGAAGTGACAGCCGCCTGCTTATCTCTGTCACTTCTCATAAATGACACATCTATCTAGAGATGGGCGAGTACACAATATCGTGACACAAAGTATCTGAATCTGACTGGCATTCAACTTGCAAATAATAGTCAGAAAGGCCTCAAAAGGCTACAACGCCCCAGATTGCTCAGCATTGAGGCTATGTAATGAACTACCCTACCATCATATATCAGAAAATCTAGTAATATACACGTCATCATCATAGTCACAATGTCTTAACAGACATGTTGTGAACTCCTAAAATGCATCAAGTCGGAGCTAGAGTATTGCCGACAAAAATATTATCAATAGTTTTGAGAACTGTAGCTCGCCATCTTTCGCGATTTACTGTCAGGTCAGTGACGCTCTTGATACTCATATCTAGCAACTGTTTCGTCGTATCCACCCAGCGTGTAGGGGAACGGCCACGGCGCCGCCCACTCGGGGCGTGACCCTGAACTACAAGTTTCTCCACATTATGGCTTCTGTGAATATTTCTGAAGAATGCAAGCATTCTTATCGACACAATGGAGGATAGTCTCTTTAGATTACCGAGCTCATCTAATATGGAAACATTAGTTTGATGGGCAGTATAAGGAATTCTCAGCATTCTCCTCCACGTCCACATTTCAAAAGCATCTATGCGAGCTCGATCTGCCTTTTTAACAGTCCACATTTCCGAAGCATACAAAAATATGGAGAACACAAAAGACTAAACCAGTGACATTTTGGTAGCTTCAGTGATGTTATGGTCACGCCATATTTTAGTAAGCTCTGTCATGGCCACCCGCGTCCGTTGAATGCGCCGTCGAATCTCATTCTCACCAAAGCTACCTGAATTTTCGATCAAAGAACCGTGGTACACAAAACTTTGAACTACCTCACAACGACCTATTGACTTTATTTCTCGATGATTGTCATGCCCTCTATCTACGATTATAACCTTGGTCTTGTTCTAGTTAATACCAAGACCATATGCTGCACTGTGTTGTTCTAAAACGTTCAATAGAGCTACTAGTTCTTCCTGAGAAGCAGCAATAAGGGTTGTATCGTCAGCAAAGCTTAAGTTAGATATTTTGCTTCCGCCAATAGTTATACCGCCATTCCAGTTGTCCTATACCTGTCTCATCACAAATTCAGAGTAAATGTTAAATAACATCGGAGATAATACGCATCCCTGACGGCTGGCAGATTTCTCAGGCGCAGGCAGGTTTCGTAAAACGACGCGGTACGCGTGAACAGGTCTTAAACTTAAGACAGATTATTGAAAAAGCCAGAGAGCATTAGTTTCTCGTTTTTATTTGCTTTGTGGACTATTATAAGGCGTTTGATAACGTAAAGTGACCTAAACTGTGGGAAATCCTTATCTCCATGGGAGTCCCTTACCACTTAGTATTTCTCATACAACAACTCTATGAGTCTAGCTCAGCTGGTGTAAGAATTGATGGTAACCTATCTGGTCAGACAGCAACCAGAAAAGGAGTTCGTCAGGGATGTGTATTATCTCCGATGTTGTTTAACATTTACTCTGAATTTGTGATGAGACAGGTATTAGACAACTGGAATGGCGGTGTAACTATTGGCGGAAGCAAAATATCCAACTTATGATTTGCTGACGATACAACCCTTATTGCTGCTTCTCAGGAAGAACTAGTAGCTCTATTGAACGTTTTAGAACAACACAGTGCAGCATGTGGTCTTGGTACTAACTACAATAAGACCAAGGTTATGATCGTAGATAGAGAGCATGATAATAATTATCGAGAAATAAAGTCAATAGGCTGTTGTGAAGTAGTTCAAAGTTTTGTATATCTCGGTTCTTTGATCGACAATTCGGGTAGCTGTGAAAATGAGATTCGACGGCGCATTCAACAGGCACGTGTGGCCCTGACAAAGCTTACTAAAATATGGCGTGACCATAACATCACTAAAGCTACAAAAATGTCGCTGGTTCAGTCTCTTGTGTTCTCCATATTTTTATATGCCTCGGAAACTTGGACTGTTAAAAAGGCAGATCGAGCTCGCATAGATGCTTTTGAAATGTGGACATTGAGGAGAATGCTGAGAGTTCCTTATACCGCCCATCGAACTAACGTTCCCATACTGGATGAGGTCGGTAATCCAAAGAGACTGTCCTCCATTGTGTCGACGAGAATGTTTACATTCTTCGGACATATACACAGAAGCGATAATATGGTGAAACTTGTAGTTCAGGAACCATGCCCCGAGTGGGCGGCGCCGTGGCCGTCCCCCTACACGCTGGGTGGATACGACGAAACAGTTGTTGGATAGGAGTGTCAACAGCGCCACCGAACTGACAACAAATCGCGAACGATGGCGAGCTACAGTGCTCAAAACTATTGATAATATTCGTGTCGGCAATACTCTAGCTCTGACTTAATGCATTTTACGAGTTCGCAACATGTCTGTTAAGACATTGAGACTATGATGATGATGTATCATGATATCAATTTTTGTCATAGAGTGCTTTCTGCGACCAGGTGTTTATTTTTTCTTGCTGTGATTCTATGTGCTTGAGTGCGTA